>JADRCH010000305.1:5278696-5323931 GCA_019843965.1 Rhynchomys soricoides | reverse complement strand
CCATATGTGTGTGGGTTCATTTCTGGGTCTCCAAATCTATTCCATTGGTCTACCTTCCTGTCACTGTACCAATACCATTCAGTTTTTATCACTCCTGCTCTGTAGAACAGCTTGAAGTCAGGGATGCTGATTTCTCCAGAAGTTTTTTGTTTTATTGTTGAGAATAGTTTTTGCTATCCTGGGTTTTTTGTTATTCTAAATGAATTTGACAATTGCTCTTTCTAAGTCTATGAAGAATTGAGTTGGAATTTTGATGGGCATTGCATTGAATCTGTAGATTGCTCTCAGCAGGATGGTCATTTTAACTGTATTAATCCTGCCAATCCATGAGCATGGGAAGTCTTTCTATCTTCTGAGTTCTTCGTCGATTTCTTTCTTCAGAGACTTGAAGTTCTTGCCATACAGATCTTTCACTTGTTTGGTTAGAGTCACACCGAGATACTTTATATTGTTTGTGACTATTGTGAAGGATGTCATTTCCCTAATTTCTTTCTCAGCCTGTTTATCCTTCGAGTGTAGGAAGGCTACTGATTTGTTTGAGTTACTTTTATATCAGGCCACTTTGCTGATGGTGTTTGTCAGCTGTAGCAGATCTCTGGTGGAGTTTTTCAGGTCACTTAAGTATACCATCATATCATCTACTAGTGATATTTTGATTTCTTCCTTTCCAATCTGTATCTCTTTAACCTCCTTTTGTTGCCTAGTTGCTCTAGCTAGAACGTCAAGTACTATATTGAATAGATAGAGAGAGACAGGGCACCCTTATCTAGTCCCTGATTTTAGTGGGATAGCTTCAAGTTTCTCTCCATTTAATTTGATGTTGGCTATTGGTTTGCTGTATATTGCTTTTACTATGTTTATGTGCCTTGAACTCCTGACCTTTCCAAGACTTGTAATATTCAGGGATGTTGAATTTTGTCACATGCTTTTACTGCATCAAATAAAATGATCATGTAGGTTTTTTTTTTTTTCGTTGAGTTTCCTTACATAGTGTATTACACTGAAGGATTTCTGGGTATTGAACCATCCCAGCATCACTGTGATGAAGCCTATCTGATCTTGATGAATGATCATTTTGATGTAATCTTGGATTTGGTTTGTGAGAATATCATCAATATTCATAAGGGAAATTCGTCTGAAGTTATCTTTCTCTTTTGTGTGTTTGTGGTTTTTTAAAATACGATACTTCATTTATATTTCAAATGTTTTCTTCTTTCCAGGTCTCCCCATTGGATACCCAATATCTTATCCTCCCTCCCCCTGCCTCTATGAGGGTATTCCTCTGCCTACCCACCCACTCCCTTCTTCCCTCCCTGGAATTCCCCTATACCGGGGCATCTAACACTCTCAGACCCAAGGGCCTCTCCTCCCACTGATGGTCAACAAGGCCCTCCTTAGCCACATATATGGCCAGCACCATGGTTCCCTCAATATGAATTCTTTAATGGTGGTCTAGTCTGTGCGAGCACTGGGGGGCCTGAGCAGTTGCCACTGTTGCTCCCTCCCCATAGGGCTGTAAACTCCCTCAGTTCCTTCAATCCCTTCTTCAACTACTTTATCTGGCACCCTCACACTCTGTCCAACAGCTGCTGTGAATTGAATCATGGGTGTTCCTAACTTTTGAGCTAATATACGCTTATCAGTGAGTACATACCGTGTTCTTTATTTTGTGACTGAGTTACCTCACTCAGGATGGTATTTTCAAGTTCCATCCATTTGCCTGCAAATTTCATAAAGTCAATGCTTTTAATAGCTGAGTAGTATTCCATTGTGTAAATGTACCACATTTTCTCTATCCATTCCTCTGTTGAGGGACATCTGGGTTGTTTCCAGCTTCTGGCTATTATAAATATAGCTGCTACATAGTGGAACATGTGTCCATATTAGATGTTGGAGAATCTTCTGGGCATATGCCCAGGAGTGGTATTGCTGGGTCTTCAGGCAGTATTATGTGCAATTTTTTGAGGGTCCTCAAATCTGATTTCCAGAATGGTTGTACCAGCTGGCTATCACACCAGCAATGGAGGAGTGTTCCTCTTTCTCCACATCCTCAACAGCATCTGCTGTCACCTGAGTTTTTTACCTTAGCCATTCTGACTGGTGTGAGGTAGAATCTCAGGGTTGTTTTGATTTGCATTTCCCTGATGACTAAGGATGTTGAACATTTCTTTAGATGCTTCTTGGCCTTACAAGTCTCCTCAGTTGAGAATTCTCTGTTTAGCTCTGTTCCCCATATTTTGATGGGTTATTTGGATCTCTGGAGCCTAACATCTTGAGTTCTTTGTATATATTGGATATTAACCCTCTATGGGACATAGGATTGGTAAAGACCCAATCTGTTGATAGCCGTTTTGTCCTATTGACAGTGTCCTTTGCCTTACAGAAGCTTTGCAGTTTTATGAGGTCCCATTTGTTGATTCTTGATCTTAGAGCATACGCCATTGATGTTCTGTTTAGGAAAATTTCCCCTGTGCCTATGCCCATGTGTTCGAGACTTTTCCCCACTTTCTCTTCTATTAGATTCAGTGTATCTGGTTTTATGTGGAAGTCCTTGATCCACTTGGACTTCAGCTTTGTGCAGGGAGATAGGCAAGGATAAATTTGCATTCTTCAACATGTTGACTGCCAGTTGAACCAGCACCATTTTTTGAAAGTGCTGTCTTGTTTCCACTGGATGGTTTTAGCTCCTTTGTCAAAGATCAAGTGACCATATGTGTGTGGGTTCATTTCTGGGTCTCCAAATCTATTCCATTGATCTACCTTCCTGTCACTGTACCAATACCATTCAGTTTTTATCACTCCTGCTCTGTAGAACAGCTTGAGGTCAGGGATGCTGATTTCCCCAGAAGTTCTTTTATTGTTGAGAATAGTTTTTGCTATCCTGGTGTTTTTTGTTATTCTAAATGAGTTTGAGAATTGCTCTTTCTATGTCTATGAAGAATTGAGTTAGAATTTTGATGGGGGAAGTATTGAATCTGTAGATTGCTTTCAGCAAGATGGCAATTTTTACTATATTAATCCTGCCAATCCGTGAGCATGGGAGGTCTTTCCATCTTCTGTGTTCTTCTTTGATTTCTTTCTTCAGAGATTTGATGTTCTTGTCATACAGATCTTTCATTTGTTTGGGTAGAGTCACACCAAGATATTTTATATTGTTTGTGACTATTGTGAAGGGTGTCATTTCCATAATTTCTTATTCAGCCTCTTTTTCCTTTGAGTCTAAGAAGGCTACTGATTTGTTTGAGTTACTTTTATATCAGGCCACTTTGCTGAAGTCGTTTATCAGCTGTAGCAGTTTTTTGGTAGAGTGTTTTTTGGTCACTTAAGTAAATGAACATATCATCTGCAAATAGTGATATTTTGATTTCTTTCTCTCCAATTTGTATTCCTTTGACCTCCTTTTGTTGTCTAATTGTGCTAGCTAGAACTTCAAGTACTTTATTCAATAATTAGGGAGAGAGTGGACAGCCTTGTCTAGTTCCTGATTTTAGTGGGAATGCTTCAAGGTTTTCCCCATTTAGTTTGATGTTGGCTACTGGTTTGCTGTATATTGCTTTTATTATGTTTAGGTATGGGCCATGAATTCCTGATCTTTCTAAGACGTTTATCATGAAGGGATGTTGAATTTTGTTAAATGCTTTTTCAGCATCTAATGAGATGACCATGTGGCTTTTTTCTTTGAATTTGTTTTATGTATTGGATTACATTTATGGATTTCCAAGTATTGAACCATCCTTTCATCCCTGGGATGAAGCTTACTTGATGATGATGAATGATCATTTTGGTGTGTTCTCGGATTCTGTTTCCATTTCCTGAATAATACACCAAGTGCTATGTCAAGTCCTCTGCTCCAAGTTCTAATTACACATGTCCATATACTGAAAAATATCGAGAATCTATTCCTTGGAGACCTGCTCTCTCTGAGAGGTATTTGGGTTTGGAAAGCTGTGGTACAGGGTCAGCTCTGTGGCACAGACCGAAACCAGAAGGTTCCTATCCCCAGCTGTTCCTTGGTTCCTGTTTCCTGATGGCTCTGTGTAGGTCCCTCTTGATCCAGGAATTTGAACAGATGTGGTGGTCTTGTCTGAGCTTGAGGTTGTGTTGTCACTCCTGGGAGACCAGCTTTCTCCTGTATCTATTTGAGTATGGAGCCTTGTGTCCCAGGATCAGCTTCCTGGCTGCAGAAGTAAACTGGGATGACACTTCTCAGTTCCTGTCTCATGAGTGTTCCTGGTGGGTCTCTCTGAGTAGAGGTGCTGGTCTTACCCTCACTCACAGTCTAGCTCTTTCCCTGTGCTATTTGGGTATGGAGCCATGTGCCACAGGCTACAGGTGTAAACTGGAAGGCTCTATCATAAATATTTCAAAAAATATTTTCAATTTTCTTAAAAATGTTTTCTGTATTTGTCTTCATTTTTATCAGTAATTTTTCCATAAGTGTCTTCAGATTTATCAGAATTTTTTTCCATGTAAATCTTCAATTTTATCAGAAAATTTTTAATATATTTCTTTAATTTTATGAGAAAATTTTCAACAAACATTTTCAAATTGTTCATAATTTTTTCTGTACTTGTCTTCATTTTTATCAGTAATTTTAACATAAATGTCTTCAATTGTATCAGAAATTTTTTCCATGTCAATTTTCAATTTTATCAGAAAATTCGCTACAAACATTTTGAAATTTTTCATAATTTTTTCTACATTTGTCTTCATTTATATCTGTAATTTTTCCATTTATTTCTTTAATTTATCCTGAAAATTTTCTACCTATATTTTCATTTTTTTTCAAAGATATTTTCTATATTTGTCTTTATTTTTATCAGTGATTTTTCCATAGACATCTTCAATTTTATCAAAAAATTTTCCATGTAAATATCCACTTTTATCAGAAAATTTTCAACAATGATCTTCAATTTTATATGAAAATTTTCTACAAACATATTCAAATATTTCAAAAATTTTTTTCTAAATTTATCTTCATTTTTCTCAGTAATTTTTCTATAAATTTCTTTAATTTTTTTCATAAAAGTTTTCTATGTCCGTCTTCATTTTTATCAGTTATTTTTCCATGAGTTAAATGTCTTCAATTTTATCAGAAATTTATTCCATGAAACTGCCAAAGTTTATCAGAAAATTTTCCATATATTTCTTCAGTTTTATTAGAATTTTTCTACTTATATTTTCAATTTTTTCATAATTTTTTTCCATATTTGTCCTCATTTTTTATCAGTTATTTTTCCATAAATGTCTTCAATTTTATTATAAGCTTTTTTTTCCAGTGGAAATGTTCAATTATATCAGAACTTTTTCCTTATATTACTTCAATTTTATTAGAAAATTTTCTACTTACATCTTCTATTTTTCATAATTTTTTCTATATTTGTCTTCATCAGTAATTTTTTATAAATGTCTTCACTTTTTTCATAAATTTATTCAATATTTGTCAATTTTTATCCGAAAATATTCTACATATATCTTCGATTTTATCAGAAAATTTTCCATGTATATCTTCAATTTTATCAGAAATTTTTCTACATACATTTTCAATTTTTTTAATAAATTTTTTCTATACTTGTCTACATTTTTACTAGTAATTTTTCCATAAATGCCTTCAATTTTTTTCAGAAATTTGTTCTTTGTCTTCATTTTTACCACTATTTTCCACATATGTCTTTAATTTTACATTTTTTTCTATATTTGCTTAATTTTTGTTGGTAATTTTTTTATAAATATCTTCATTTTTTTCAGTAATTTTACATAAATGTCTTCAATTTTATCAGAATTTGTTCTGCAATATGTTCAATTTTTTCATAAATTTTTCAATATTTCCTTTCATTTATCTGTAATTTTTTCCTATATGTCTTCAAATTTATCAGAACTTTTTTCTGTATTTTTCTTGAATTTTATCAGAAAATTTTCAATGTATTTCTTCAAATTTATTCAAAATTTTTCTACATACATCTTCAATTTTATCAGTAAAGTTTTTACATAAATTTTCAATTTTTCCCTAAATTTTTATATATTTGTCTTCATTTTTATTAGTACTTTTTACATATATGCCTTCAATGTTATCATAATTTTTTTCTATACTTTTCTTCATTTTTATCAGAAATTTTTTATGTAAATCTTCAATTTTTATCAGAAATTCTTCTACATATTTTCCATTTTTTCATAATTTTTTCTATATTTGTCTTCATTTTTATCAGTAACATTTACATCTTTGTCTTCAATGTTATAACAATTTTTTCTAGATTTGTCTTCACTTTTATTGTTATTTTTTCCATCAATGTCTTCAATTTTTCAGAAAATCTTCCTTGTATACATTGAATTTTATCAGAAATTTTTCTACATACATTTTCAAAATTTTCAGTTTTTTTCTATATTTGTCCTCATTGCTATCAGTAATTTTTCCATAAATGTTTTCAATTTTATCAGCAATATTTTCCATGTAAATCTTCAATTTTATCAGAAATTTTTCTACATACATCTTCATTTTTTTCAGAAAAATTTCTATATTTGTTTTCATGCAATTGCATTTGAGTCTGTATGTCCAATACAGACTTGGCCTTGAGCTTGGCCTTCCTGCCAACCTTGACACAGCATGAAGGTGAAGCCCTGAGCCTAGTTTTAGGCAAGTATTTATAGAGGGTATCTTGCCTGGATCACATCTGATTGGGGGTCTTCATGGACTTTAACATAATTCGCTGGTGCTGGAAGCCAAATCCTAAACTTACTTTCTATTTTCCTAATGATTGGTGGCTGTTAGGAAGTGAAGTGTTAGTGGTGCACCTGTAACCTGGTGTGCAGATTTTTTGGGGAATAGCCTGGAAACTGATTCTAGTTACCAGCCTATTATTTTAATTGAATTCAACATCAGGTCAGATGGATTCTGAACCCAAAAGTTTTGGTTTCTTTTTATTTCCCTAGATAAGGGTGTCTTTGTGATTACTTAAAGCTCAGGGGAAGTGGGGGATTCGGAGGACTAATTATACTTGGCTTAAGCTAGGTGGTGGTGCAGCTTCCTGATTTCCTTCTAAAATCAGCCAGTGGAATTAATTTGTTTTGGACTTTTCCAGTTCTGCAAAACAGGAAATGTCAGTTTGCAGCCTGTCCTGGAATCAGCCTGAATCTGGCTGAATCAGTACTCTCATCACTCCTTCTGTTTTGAAACTGAATCGAGTAATTGATTTATCTTTTTCCCAAGGCCCAAGTCATTGGCCAGGGTGCCAATTTGGACCTAAGAATCATAATTTATTGCCAAAATAGGAGACTTTTTTACTTAGCATCTCAGCCTTTAAGGTGGGACAGTAGACATCATATTTTTCTTCTGTAACTGCTTCCTGCTGACAATAGGATGGTGTCTTTTGAGGGCCCAGGATGGCTGAAATGCTAATCAAAAGCAATGGTTTCTTTTTTTGTTTTGTTTTTTGTTTGTTTGTTTTGATTTTTAATCAGAAGCATCCAGTTACATGATCCGGTTGAAATATAGGGAACCATTATATCAATTCAACTGGTTAATCATCAGGTTTCAACAAGTCAGAATTTAGCAGTTTGCAGTCCTCAGGTGGTCCCTGAATGTTAGCCATGTTAAAAAAAAAATCTGCTGAGACAAATATAAACTAGTGACAGAAATTAAAATTTGTCTAGTAATTGAGGAAGGTAAGAAAACCCCAAGATCAAGGGGAAAAAAATACCAATTTCAAGAACTTTCAGGCACGACCCAACTGAAGTCTATCTGGTTTGTGGTAAGTACATCCAAAGTTTATGATTTCTTGATTCCCTGAATCTTATGTGATCTTTAGTTACAAGAGGATATACATTAGTATTTATCATTTCATTGAAATCCATATTTTCGAAAAAGGCAGTTAGTAGGTGTCTATAAGGTAACAGTAGTAGACTCATCTTTGTGATACTTAGTAAAAGCTGTAATCTTCAGTTAAAAGACACAGAACATTTTTTAAGCACGATGAGAAATACATTTAAGTCTACATTTAGCAGACAACCAAATGGTATTTAAAATCTTGAGTTTCGGTTCAATCATAAAGAGCCAGTACTTCATTTGTTTATCAGAATCACATTGATCAGTGTTAAAATTTTGAACTTTTGAAATCTTAGTATAATAATAGCACAGATGAAGGAAATTAATCTGAATTTTTAAAAAGATGTTTCATGAGATACCTGAAATCATTTTATACCTCTACAACTTGAATTTACACACCCTAAATAAATTTCAGAGCCTCAGAAGTTACCTAAGCTTTTACCTACTCAGACCTTGATACACATAAGAACCCTCAGAAATTGTATATACTTCAAACCATTTTCTTTTTATCTAATCGTTTCTCAGAGACACAAGTAGTTATTACTGAGAACTGTTATTGCAAAGACAATAAAATGCTACATCTGGAAACTGTTCATATTTTAATTTGGAGCCTATTAGCAATGCAACCTGTATGCTCTTTTTGTAAACAAGAGACCTGGTGGTTCTCACTAATAAATTAATCAGTGAACTAACATAGTAGCGGATTATGTTGACCTAAGGAGCTAGTTGCCTATTGTCCAGCTTTTAAGCTACAAGTAACCGTCAATGTGATCAGAGTACTTGAAGAAGGATATGTTGTAATAAATTATATATCAATTAAAAAATGACAGATATATCTATTACTGAGATGGCCAACCCCACTAAGCTTTCATGATTTTGGTGGCTTCATTGGACATAGGTCTCAAGGTAAAATCAATCTTTGGCTGTCAGAACTGGAAAATCTAAGAGGCCCTCCTGAGAAGGGGATACTTGGGAGAGATGACCTCAACTTGTCAATCAATTTTTCATGTGTCCTTTGTTTGTTCACAGTACAAACTAGGCCCTACCATCAGGCAAGGAATTGAGGGAATTATGCCTTTTGGTTCCCCAGTGGTCCTTTGTCATTGTGCCCTTTTCTTCTTGGAGACAGTAGGGGTGGGACACTATGAGATTTGGGAGTTTTCTGTTATAGTAAATTTAAACTTATAAAAGGCTATATTCTGCAGATCTCTTATTGGTTTGAGAGCCAGTATCTATTTGGCATATTTAAGTTAAGAAAAAATAATCTATCTGTTTGAGTTATTTGTTCTATACTGTACCTTGTAAACATAAAACATGAAACTCAATAAAGCTTTAGCTTATAATTAACTGCATCAATTCCTATTAAATTTGAGCCTTAAAGGTCAGTTTTGAATTAAAACTCTTCTACCATTATGATGAAAATCCTTTAATCCAAAAACCTACTCCACGAAGAGACTTAACAAAATGTAACAGTTTCCCTTGTGGTTTAGTTTCGGCTGAAACCAGTGTCAGGAGAGGATGCGGTTAAAAAGTTGGGGAAAAGGCTACATCCTTGGCTCAGTGAACTCTTATGTGTCTCTGGGCTATAGGAGCCTTGCCAGAGCATAGCCAAACTGAAAGGAGGGGGTGGATTTTAAAAGCCAGTTCTTTTTTTAAAATGTAGAAATAGACTTTAATGTATACTTTGTGTTTATATAAACTCTATGTTCTTTTAAAGGCTTTTATCTTATTTGGAGCTTTTTGGCATCCAAATTTACATATTTTCTATGCATTTCACTACTTTATAGACTTTAATGTATTTTAGATTTTAAAACTAAATTTGAGAAATCAAGCATGCTGTAAACCTTACCTTACTAACCCTTAGAAATATTTGTATCTCTAAAAAATATCACATAAAAAAAGATGCACTTAAACTATCTGTCATAAAATTTCCACATTCCATGAATAAAGAAATACTAGGTTCATTATTATATATCACTCGCTCTCTAGTAAGTCAGACTGTCAGACATGCTAAAGAATCTCTATCTTAAAACGGTATCTTAATTCACTTCCTCTTAGAGATGATCTTGTCACTGTTAACACTGTCCCATATGCAGTCTAAGCCCCAAAGCTTAAGTCTCAAGCTTGTAGGTTTTAGCCTGGATATGTTCCCACAGTTACATACCTGCATACACACATACAGTGTGGATATTTTCCCACAGTTACATAACTGCATACCCACATACAGTGTTCCACTTGTTAAATTATGTTCAAGTAACTTAAGTATATCTAGCAGACATTCAGCCTAAAAGTCTACAAAGACTCAGACAGTCTAAATGAAACACTGAGCTGAAATTGGAAATTCCCAGCAAAACCTACTGCAGTATTAGGAGAAAGACTCAAGATCCCTAACATATTCAGTTGTGCAGATACAAAAGTGCTTAGTATGACAAAATTACCAAAATAAAAATATTTTAAAGGTTATTTGGTTCTAGCAATATTAACTATTCTTTACTTTTGGATAATTTAACATCTGCATTTTAAATTTTATATAAACTCTTTGTAGCAATTTTTTTGTTTTTTATTAAAAAAAAAAAGCACACAAAAAATAGTGCAAACTATAATCTGATAGGTTTGGGGTTTTTTTGGTCTTGGTTACCTCATCACAAGTAACTCAAGTGTTTGACTATGAGGCTTTGGTAACACACAGCACTGAGCAGACCCCACCTCTCACCCTCTGGCCCCGAATTCTAAGACAGGCCGCCAACAGCTGGGGTAGGTGAAGTTCTCTGACAGCCAGCGATCAATACAGTGAATATGAAACTCGTGTAGACAAGTCAATTGCTAGAGCTTGTTCCCAGCTACTGATGCACACACTACACACTTTACTTAACTCACTGTCAACCCCGTTTTGCTCATAACTCTTGGTAGAACGTTTGTCAATCTGTTCTTTGGTTAAACCACGAATTGGCTCTTCATCACCTTCCTTCAATAAGAAGAAATTAGCAAGGTACAGAATGGGTAATGTTCTAGCCCCCACTACATTGTCTGCTTTTTGTAACTGCCTTCTACTTCTATTGCCACTGGTGTGTGGCAGGAAGGGCTCACTAACATCTAGCATTTCGGCACTGTCTTCCTGGACCTGACTGGCCTGGAGGAAGCTCCTCTATGCTGACCACTGCTATCAGCTGCATCATCATTACTCAGTTCTAGGTACACCTCTGGTAAATGCTGACCATTGCTTTGATTCTCTGATGCAGGCTCCACCTCCATTAGAGAACTCACCTCTCCAAACTCAGTCATGATCTGCCTTAAAATTGACCGAAGAGCTACAGAGGATGGCTCAACCACCTCATTCTCCGAAATCCTATGAAGAGGAACTGTAATGGTACTCACATAGGTTCGAACACCTGACTGTTCTAAATGAGAAATAGTTCTGCAGAAGCCCCCACTATTGCTCTCAACTGTAGTTTCTGCCAGTCCTGCCCTAGATCGGGTTCCATTTGCCATGCTATCCCTATCTCTAGTTTCTCCAGGACAAATATTCCTGACTCACAGGTGTAGTGTTATTGCTGGATGGCCCTGTGTGGCAGCTGAGGACCTACTGGATTCTCCTTCTTCTACTGTCATTCTTGATACAAGTCTTGAGTTGGACAACGGGGTATAATTGGTAGCTGTGCGTTCTCTATCTTGTTCTAAAAAGACCCGAGTTACACCTCTGTGCCTAACAGACCTGTTTCTACCTGTTTGCTGTAGCAGTCTACTCTGCCTTTGGGACATATGATGAGCAGGACTATTCTGTCTCTGAATGGGGGACCGGCTCCGACTCCTGAGAGCAGGACGTAATCTTTATTGCCTCTAATTTTTGATTTGTGTCATGTATCATTACTTCTGGCTCCATTTCCCCAAATATGTGCTGCTCCAAAACGCTGCCGTCCACTTTGCCTGATAGTACTACCATCTGACTGGCTTGTGTGAGTGGTACTAACATTAGTGCAAGGGGCACTAACTCTGGGAAATGCCAAGTGCTGTTGCAGTTTCATTCCTTAGCCTTCCCAGTTCCGAGAGAAATCCTCGCACAGGCCTCTGCCTCCTCGCACCCCCAGGAGCACTGGAGCCACTACCACTGGAGCTCATGGAGATCTGGCTTCTGGTTCGCCTAGCCACAGGACTTGGTCTTTGCTCCCTACATTCTCTGCTAACACCTGTCAGAGGATGTCCATAGAGTCCTCTGCATGCGTTTCAGAACCTCTGTTGTCAGGATTTATGTGGATCTCCAGGCTAAACCCGAACTCGCCACTGTTTGGGTTTGTTCAACTTACAGTCCTCCAGCTTTGGTTCCCGTTCTGTCCACTTGAAGATCCCAGGGCGCTGAAAGGTCCCAGGGCGCCGAAAGGTGTTCAGCCATTGTAGCAGAGAATCCTCATTTGAAAGTTCTCTAAGGGTTTCTGAGTCTCTGTCACTCATCCCATTCTCTGAGCCAGGCTGAGATGCCAGCTATTCCTTTGCTCTATCTACGTGCTGCTGCAGCACTTCTGATGTTATTTCTCCAGGGGTGCCTAAAAGATTATGGTCTCTCACTAGCCTATAATCTTCATTATTGAGCTCATTAATAAACTTATAATAGGCTTCTTCTCTGTGGAGATGCTCTTGCTGCCATCTACTCTCATTCTTGAAATAAGATTTCTTCTCCACCACCACCTGATAGATCTAGATGGATTCGTCCTGAGACTTCTAGTTTCCTTATTTTCCTTTGATCATTCTTCTAACAGTTGAGGCTGTATCCATGTTTCTAATGTTTGTGCCTTTTTTGAGAGCTGCTCCTCGAGGCAGTGAGAGGGCAGAACGTTCTGTGGCCGAGCCTTCGAAGGCCGTTATGTCCTCTAATCTTCCACTGAGGTGAGAAGCTCAGTCTCTGTTGCTGCTCATGGTCCACCCCGCAGAGAGAACGCTAAGAGAGAGGAGCGATCAGACTAAGGGCTCCTCTCACAACCTAGGAGAACTAAGGCATGTCGCTATCTTCTCTGACCCTGCTGGTGTGTCTGAAAATGTAACTTGTCTTGCCAGAGACCAAGGCACAGCGCCTAAGTTCTAAATCTGCAGTGCACAGGTCTGGCTGTCTCAGGCTCAGGTCTAGGCTCTCAGAGCTCATGGTGGTTAAACCCAGTAATTTTTAACCTTTTAATATAACCCTATAAAAATTTAATTAACAAATTTCTTAATTTTTATTACTGGTATTATTACCATAATATATCTGATATAATGAATGGTATATCAGATATACCATAATATATCTGATATAATGTGTCTAGGGGCTCGCACTGCTATTTGAGAACCATGAAGTGAACAGTGGAAATCCATTT
Source organism: Rhynchomys soricoides (assembly GCA_019843965.1). Taxonomy (NCBI): domain Eukaryota; kingdom Metazoa; phylum Chordata; class Mammalia; order Rodentia; family Muridae; genus Rhynchomys; species Rhynchomys soricoides. Next base: position 5,310,770 of record JADRCH010000305.1, on the reverse strand, counting down.
TTTAACCAACTCAACTAAAACAATAATATACTGGGGCCGCAAGTCAGGGCCAATATCAGAAAGATGAGTAGAGTGGCCAGGGATCCCAGTCTGTACCACAGGGCTCCTTAGCCAAATAGCAACTGGAGAAAGCTAGCCTCCCAGGAGTGTGGGCAAGCTTGGATGCAGAGGTAAGACAAGCACTACTGCTCAGTGGGAGCCACACTGAACTCTCAGGGCACGGGGACTGAGGAGCAGCCTGGGATAGGAGCTTTCTGGTTTCTATTTGTTGTTGGGGACCTCAGTCTGTGCCACAGGGCCCCATAGCCAAATAGTGCAAGGAGAAAGCCTGTGAGCAGGGTAAGACCAGCACCTCTGCTCAGAGGGACCCACCTGGAACCCTCAGGACACATGGACTGAGGAGTGGCCTTCTGGTTTCTTTCTGTGACCAGGGAGATGATTCTGTGAAACAGGGCTTCATACACAAACAGTGCCAGAAGAGAGCTTGCCTCCAAGGAGTGCCCACATACCTTCAAGCTCAGACAAGACTACCACTTTTGTTCAAATTCCTGAATCAAGAGGGACCCTCGAAAAGCCATCAGGAAACAGGAACCAAAGAACAGCTGGGGACAGGTTCCTTCCGGTTTCTGTCTGTAATGGAGCTGACCCTGTAGCACAGCTTTCCAAACCCAAATTCCTCTCAGAGAAAACTGCTCTCCAAGGAGTACTGATGCAGAGACTTGAAGGAGGAACAAGCCACAGTCAGAGAGAACAAGACTAGCTAACACAAGATAACCAGATGTCGAAAGGCCAGGGCAAGAACATAAGGAACAGAAACCAAGGCAATTTGGCATCATCAGAACCAAGTTCTCCCACCACAGAGAGCCCTGGATATCCCAACACACCAGAAAGCAAGACTCAGATTTACAATCACATCTCATGATGATGATCGAAGAATTTAAGAAGGAAATAAATAACTCCTTTAAAGAAATACAAGAGAACACAGTTAAACAGCTAGAAGCCCTTAAAGAGGAAACACAAAAATTCCTTAAAAAATTACAAGAAAACACAATCAAACAGGTGAAGGAAATGAACAAGAATATCCAGGATCTAAAAATGGAAAGAGAAACAATAAAGAAATCACAAAGGGAGACAACACTGAGATAGAAAACCTAGGAAAGAGATCAGGAGTTATAGATGCAAGTCACCAACAGAATACAAGAGATAGAAAAGAGAATCTCAGGTGCAGAAAATACCAGAGAAAACATTGACTCAACAGTCAAAGAAAATGCAAAATGCAAAAAGCTCCTATCCCAAAACATCAAGGAAATCCAGGACACAATGAGAAGACCAAACCTAAGGATAATAGGTATAGAAGAGAGTGAAGATTCCCAAATTAAAGGGCCAGTAAATATCTTCAACAAAATTATAGAAGAAAACTTCCCTAACCTAAAGAAAGAGATAGATGAAAATAAACATTCAAAAGGCCTACAGAACTCCAAATAGATTGGACCAGAAAAGAAATCCCTTCACATAATAGTCAAAACATGAAATGCACAAAACAAGGAAAGACTATTAAAAGCAATAAGGGAAAAATGTCAAGTAGCAGACCTATCAGAATTACAGCAGACTTCTCACCAGAGACTATGAAAGCTAGAAGATCCTGGGTAGATCTCATATAGATCCTAAGAGAAAAAAAACCTGCCAGCCCAGGCTGCTATACCCAGCAAAATTCTCAATTACCATAGATTGTGAAACCAAGAGATTTTATGACAAAACCAAATTTACACAATATGTTTCCAAAAACCCAGCACTACAAAAGATAATAGAAGGAAAATACCAACACAAGGAGGCAAATTACATGGTAGAAAAAGCAAGAAAGTAATCTTTCAACAAATTCAAAAGAAGATAGCCACACAAACATAAAAATAACATCAAAAATAACAGGAAGCAAGAATCACTATTACTTAATATCTCTTAACATCAATGGATTCAATTCCCCAATAAAAAGACATGGACTTACTGACTGGATCCATAAACAGGACCCAGCATTTTGCTTCATGCAGGAAATGTACCTCAGTGTTAAAGACAAACACTACCTCAGAGCAAAGGGCTGGAAAACAATTTTCCAAGCAAATGGTCCCATGAAACAGTTTCAAGTAGCCATTCTAATATTGGATAAAATCAACTTTCAATGAAAAGTCATCAAAAAAGATAAGGAAAGACACTTCATACTCATCAAAGGAAAAATCTACTAAGAAGTGTGGGAACAAACCTGGCTGGGTGGAAAGAAGCTTCCTGTGTCTGTCCTGGGCACTGCCTCTCTGGGTGGCACAGGAGACCCGTGGGAAATGGCCTTGCATCTTCCCACACTGTCTGTACGATTAGGTGGGGGCTGTGGGAAGACTTTGCAGGCCCTACCCATGGGTGGGGGAGGAGGACATTTCTGGGGAACTAGCCGTAGCCGCCTACATGGGTTCTCTAGCCAGGTGCACCACAGTCGCTGCAGGGCGCCACAGACAGGCTAGCTGGAGTGCAACTGGGATTCCTGCCAGGACCTGGTCTTGGCAGCTTGGGGTGCAGGCTAGTTGCTTAGGCTTGGGTGAATGGGTACTATCTGGGAGTGCTGGGAAGCCCTCAGTGAGAGATTATTCATGATGAGGCCAGTTCCCTAGCTTCCTATGGTGGGTCTAGATGAAGAGACAGTCCATAATTCTAAGAGGCTTATTATCATTGTGTGGAGTGTGCCCTGGATGGAATTGTACCCCTGCCCCTCTGGGAGAGGCATCACCAGAGGTTGGCCTTGAATATAAAATGAGTGATCAAACTGCAAATATTTTTGACAAATGGATTCACAAGGGGTTGGCAGTTATAGTAACTGGGAAGGAGTGTGGCTAAGCCTCTAGGTGTCTCATTAACATGGGGATGGCTTGGGGCTGTGTGGCCACGCCTCTACCTGAGGAAGGCTGGAATGTGACCATGATCAGAGCTAAAAGCCCCCAGGGAGCGTTGGCATAACATTTCCAGTCCCTCGAAGAGTTTATGCCTGTGCTCAACCGGGTGCCAGACTGCCTGTCACAGATCACTGCCCCACAGATTCCCCCTTTTGCTTTTTTAAGGGAGAGGTGTCATTTGTAATGAAAATTTTGGGTGGGGTGGCAATACCAAAAGAAAACCCTGCACAGGTTGGAGTGGTAGCACAACTAAGTCAGAGGGTAAGGAGGGTTAAGGGTGGGGGGTGAGAAGGCAAGGGATCATTGAATCAATTAATTGTTGCATGGATGGTACAGTTTGAGGGTGGTAACATCAGTTTAAAACAACATTTGATTAATCTAGATAGACATCATAGTTTCCTTACTATCATATAGCTTTCCCCAAGTTCAGTAGCCATTTGAGTTTGGCAAGAGAGTTCATCTCTAGCTGGAAAGTCTCATGTTTGTCCTCTGTGGGGTTGGGCACGTGTCTCTGGATCTCAGCGTGTGTCTCAGTAGTCTTCTCTCTGGAGGAAGGCAGCTTTGTAGTTACAGGCAGTTCCCAGGAGATGGCGTTGTCTCTGCTGGATCTGTGGCAGTAAGCTCCTTCGGGGATAAGCCTGTAGGATAACCACAGAGGGGCAGAATCCGAGCTGGGGGATATCTGCATTGAGTGAAAAGCAAATTAAGCACTTGATGGTTTGCTTGGGAGTACATCATGCTTCTAACTGGGGCGTGGCCATGCCTCTACCTGAGGAGGGGTGGTACATGACCATGACTGGAGCTAAAAGCCTCCTGGGAGCATTGGCATAACGTTTCTGGGCCCTCGAGGACTCTGCTGGGTCACCCAGAGTTTACGCATGTGCTTAACCTGGTGCCAGACTGCTTGACATACATCACTGCCCCACAAAGAAGAACTCTCAATTCTGAAAATCTATGCTCCAAATTCAAGGTCACCCATCCTCATAAAAGTAACTTTACTAATGCTCAAAGCACATTTTGCACCTCACACAATAATAGTGGGAGGCTTCAACACACCACTGTCATCAATGGACAGATCTTGGAAACATAAAATAAACAGACACAGTGAAACTAGCAGAAGTTATGGACCAAATGTCTTTAACAGATATCTATAGAACATTTCATCTTAAATAAAAAGAATATACCTTCTTCTCAGCACCTCATGGTACCTTCTCCCAAACTGATCATATAATTGGTCACAAAACAAACCTCAACAGATATATGAAGATTGAAATAGTCCCTTGCCTCCTATCAGATCACTACGGATTAAGGATGGTCTTCAATGGGAACAAAACCAACAGAAAGCCCACTTACACATGGAAGCTGAACAATGCTCTACTCAATGATAACTTTGTCAAGGAAGAAACAAAGAAGGAAATTAACGACCTCCTAGAAATTAGTGAAAATGAAAATATAACATACTCAACCTTATGGGACACAATGAAAGCAGTGTTTAGAGGAAAACCCTTTGTTCTGAGTGCCTCCAAAAAGAAACTAGAGAGAGCATATACTAGTAGCTTAACAGCACACCTGAAAGCTCTAGAACGAAAAGAAGCTAATAAACCCAAGAAGAGTAGAAGGCAGGAAATAATCAAACTCAGGGCTGAAAACAACCAAGTAGGAACAAAAAGAACTACACAAAGAATCACCAAAACCAGGAGCTAGTTCTCTGAGAAAATCAACAAGATAGATAAACCCTTAGCCAGACTAACCAGAGGGCACTTTGAGAGTATCCAAGTTAACAAAATTAGAAATGAAAAGGGAAATATAAGAACAGATTCTGAGGAAATTCTAAAAATCATCAGATCCTACTACAAAAACCTATACTCTACAAAATTGGGAAATCTTGATGAAATGGACAATTTTCTAGACAGATACGAAGTCCAAAGCTAAGTCAGGATCAGATAAATCATCTAAACAGTCTCATAACTCGTAAAAAAATAGAAGCAGTCATTAAAAGTCTCCCAGCCAACAAAAGTCCAAGACCAGATGGGTTTAGTGCAGAATTCTATTAGACCTTCAAAGAAGACGTAATATCAGTACTCTTCAAACTATTCCACAAAAGAGAAACAGAAGGAACACTACACAATTCATTCTATGAGGCCACAGTTACATTTATACCAAAACCTCACAAAGACCCAACACAGAAAGAAAACCTTAGACCAATTTCCCTTATGAATATCGAAGCAAAAGTACTCAATAATATTCTCGAAAACTGAATCCAAGAACACATCAAAACAATTATTCACTATGATCAAGTAGGCTTCATAACAAGGATGCAGGGATGGTTCAAAACCAGGAAATCCATCAATGTAATCCACTACATAAACTAACTCAAAGAAAAAACACTACATGTTCATTTCATTAGATGCTGAAAAAGCATTAGACAAAATTCAACATCTCTTCATGATAAAAGTCTTGGAAAGATTAGGAATCTATGTCCCATACCTAAACATAGTAAAAAAAATTATACAGCAAACCAGTAGCCAACACTAAACTAAATGGAGAGAAACTTGAAGCAATCCCATTAAAATCAGGGACTAGAAAAGACTGCCCTCTCTCTCACTATCTATTCAATATAGAACTTGATGTTCTTGCTAGAGTAATTAGACAAGAAAAGACGGTCAAAGGGATACAAATTGGAAAGCAAGAAATCAAAATATCACTATTTGCAGATGATATGTTCATATACTAAAGTGACCCAAAAAATTCCACCAGAGAAATGCTACAGCTGATGAACAACTGCAGCAAACTGGCCAGATGTAAAATTAATTCAAACAAATCAGTAGCCTTCCTATACTCGGAGGATAAAAAGGCTAAGAAAGAAATTAGGGAAATGACACCCTTCATAATCGTCACAAACAATATAAAGTATCTTGATATATCTCTTACCAAACAAGTGAAAGATCTGTATGACAAGAACTTCAAGTCTCTGAAGGAAGAAATCAAAGAAGACCTCAGAAGATGGAAAAATTTCCCATGCCCATGGATTGGCAGGATTAATATAGTAAAAACGGACATCTTACTTAAAGCAATCTACACATTCAATGCAATCCCCATCAAAATTCCATTTCAATTCTTCATAGACTTAGAAAAAGCTATTCTCAAATCTATTTGGAATAAATAAAAGTCTGGACAGCAAAAACTATTCTCAACCATAAAAGAACTTCTGGGGGAATTAGCATCTATGACATCAAGCTCTACTACAGAGCAGTAGTGATTAAAACTTCATGGTATTGGTTCAGTGACAGGCAGGTAGATCAGGAATAGAATTGAAGACCCAGTTGAACTGGGTCACTTGGTCTTTGACAAAGGAGCTAAAACTATCCACTGGAAACACACAGCATTTTCACCAAATGGTGCTGGCTCCACTGGCAGTCAACCTGTAGAATAATGAAAATAGATCCATTCCTATCTTCCTGTACAAAGCTCAAGTCCAAGTGGGTGAAGGACCTCTACATAAAAGTAGATACTCTGAATCTAATAGAAGAGAAAGTGGGGAAAAGTCTTAAACACATGATCACAGCACAAATGTTCCTGAACAGAACTAAGTTCTAGAATCAAAGATCAAGAATTGCCAAATGGGACCTCATAAAATTGCAAAGCTTCTGTAAAGCAAAAGACACTATCAATAGGACAAAATGGCAATCAATGGATTGTGAATAGATCTTTACCAATCCTATTTCTGATAGAGGGCTAATATCCAATATATACAAAGAACTCAGGAAGTTAGACTCCAGAGAACCATATCAAAAAGAGTGGGAGAGTGCTAAAGAGAGAATTCTCAACTGAGGAAGCTTGAAGTGCTGAGAAGTACCTAAGGAAATGTTCAATATCCTTAGCCATCATGGAAATGCAAATCAAAACAACCCTGAGATTCCACCTCACACCAATCAGAATGGCTAAGATCAAAAATTCAGGGGAAAGCAGATGGTGGCGAGGATGTGGAGAAAGAGGAACACTCTTCCATTGCTGGTGGAATTGCAAGTCTCATAAAACTGGACATAATACTACCTGAGGACCCAGCTATACTACTCCTGGGCAAATACCCAAAAGATGCTCCAATATGTAATAAGGACACATGCTGCACTATGTTCAGATCAGCCATATTTATAATAGCTAGAAGCTGGAAAAAAAAACAAAACAGATATCCCTCAACAGAGGAATGGATACTCAAAATGTGGTGCATTTACACAAGGGAATTGTACTCAGCTGTTAAAAAACAATGACTTGATGAAATTCACAGGCAAATGGATGGAACGTGAAAATATCATTTTGATTAAGTCAGTCACAAAACAATGAACACTATATGTACTCACTAATAAGTGGATATCAACCCATAAGTTCAGAACACCCATAATTCAATTCATAGCAACCATTGGAATGTGTGTGTGGTCCCAGATGGAGGTGTTGGAGAAGGGACTGAAGGAGCTGAGGGAGTTTGCAGCCCATGGAGGGAACAACAATGTCAACTGGCCTGACCCCCTTGAACTCCTAGAGAGTGGACCACCAACCAAAGAATACACATGGAGTGATCCATGGTTCTGGCCACATATGTGGCAGAGGAGGGCCTTGTTGGCCATCAGTGGGAGGAGAGGCCCTTGGGCCTGAGAGTGTTAGATACCCCAGTATAGGAGAATGCCAGAGAGGGAAGATGGGAGTGGGTGGATGGGTGGGGGAATACCCTTATAGAGGCAGTGGGAGGGGGATGGGATAGGGGTTTCCAAAAGGGAGACCTGGAAAAGGAAAACATTTGAAATGTAAATAAAGTATCAAAGAAACCTCACAAACTTTAGCACTCATGACAAAAAAGTTAGAACAATAAATTCAAAGTAGAAAGTCAGAGAGAGAGAAAGAGAGAGACAGAGACAGAGACAGAGACACAGAAAGATGATTTTTAAAATAAGTTTTTTAAAGCTGAGACAGAGGTGGTCAACCAATGGGACCAGTTAAAAAGAGACTCATACTAACAGCAAGACTGTTCTCTTTCTAATTTTCTGTCAATTAATACTTTTCTAAGCTGAGCCAAATTTTCTCTTACTACTCCTGAATGATCCCTCCACACAGCATTCTTCTCCAAGAGGTACACATAAGACACCTTGCTGAAGAAATAAAGCTAAGCCTCTTATAGTTTTTAAAATGTACTCATTAGAGAGGAAAGAGAGTCTTTTAGAGAATTAATACACTCTGTTCCTTTTATATTATTATCTAATCTGTCCCAATGTGTAAGGTTCAGTAATTCTTATCTTGCGATATTAGTGCTGCAACTTCTGTGCAAGCTGCTATAACTACTCTTATACCAAGCAGACTATTTAGATTTAGATTTTTCAAAACCTACTTTTAATAAGGGTTCTTAAATGCTTTAACCTCTCTTCTAGCCCATGACCCACCAGAGGTAGTGTAAAGGACAGGTTAATAGAGCAAAAGAGGCTGTGGACCTGTTTAGAAACAGTTCTTTAAAGCAAATTCAATCAGCATTGTCAGCAGGATCCCATGAATCAGCAGGAGTACCTCAATCCAATCACAAACACCATTCACGAATCAGCAAGAGAAGGTCTATCCAGAAGAAACTGCAAGGCTCTGTTGTATGCTATTTAGAAGTTCAGAGGGCCAGGAGAATGACTAGAAATATGTAGCAGTGGGTGGTAGGTACTGGAGTGTGTGTGTGAGGGGGTGGGGAACCACTAGAAAGTTCCAGACTCCAGGGATATGAGAGGCTCCCAAGACCCAATGAAGATGACACTAGCCAAAATATGCAACAGCAAGGGTTGGGGGTGGAGCAGGGGTGGAGATAGAATCTGAAGAGACCACTTCCAGCAGACAGACATGGCCCCAGTCATTCACCCATCTCAAAATTTTTAACTCACCTTTGTCCCTGCCTTAAAAATAAATAAATAAATAAAATAAAAAAAAAGGAGCAGAGACTGAAGAATAAGCCATCCAGATACTGCCCCACCTTTAGATCCATCATATCCACAGACACCAAACCCTGACACTATTGCTGATGCCAAGAAGTGTTTGCAGAGTGGAGTTTGGTATATCTGTCCTCTGAGACTCTAGGCCAGCACCTCACTAAGACAAATGCAGATACTCACAGCCAATCATTAGATCATGGAGGAATTAGAAGGACTGAAGGAGCTGAAGGTGATTGAAACTCCATAGGAAGAACAATATAAACTAACTGGACTCCTCAGAGCTCCTAGGGACTAAACCACCAACCAATGAGTATACTTGAGTGGGTCCATGGCTCTTATACATACGTAGTAGAGGACTGCCTTATCTGGTGTCAATGAGAAGGGAGGCACTTGGTCTTGTGGAGTTTTGTTTTCCTAGTGAAGGCACATACTAGAGGGGTGAGACAGGTGTGGGTTGGGGAGCACACTCTTAGAGGCAAAGGGGGAGAGCATATGGGGTGGGAGACTGGGAAGGGGAACAACATTTGAAATGTAAATAAATAATTTAAAAATTAAAATTAAATAAAAATAGAAGTAGTTCCTTCAGGTGATTCCAATCTCCATTTATCAGAATACCAGTAGTCCAGTTAAGTAGTATCTGGTTACCAAACACGAATCAGCAGTGGTGGCATGGTCCATCAGAAACAACCATGCTGCCACTGAATTGGCATTAGTCAGCCGTAGCAACCAGGACCAGCAGGGTCACCAGGAAATGTTCTCTGTTGTGCCTCTATCTACTAAGTGAAGATTATTGAAGATGAAGACAGGAGACCAACAAAGTGTTGCAAAGCTAGTTATGCAAGCAGACCTTCACTGTTCATTGAGTCCTATTTAGACTCCCTCCAAACTTTACCTGTTTTCCCATAGATCTTGCCTCAGCAAAAAAAAATAAATGAGTATGTCTTAGCAAATCCCCATGTGACTCTGTATTAGTTGACACTTTACAATTGAGTCAAGGCGGACCCCAGTGTTTCCTAGCCACTGCACCAAATATAAGGGTGTGAAAATTGCTGAAGAAAGGCTCCAGACTCATATAGCATGCAAACACAAAGTACATTTATCCTGCAGAAACAAATATCACGTGGGGGTCAACCATTATCTAAAATGGTGACCCCAGACAAAGGCATGAAGGACTTCTTATAGGGAACCAGGGGATCTCCTTAGAAGGATTAGGCAATCTGAAGTTTCATTTCTAGGTGCTACTGGCTCAGAGGCATTCATAGGTCTGCATTCCTATGTCATGAATGTTGAACCATATGATGAAATAGGGCTGCCCAGCCCACATGGCCCATTCTAAGATAAGATCTTTCTCCATTTTTGTGATTATCATCAAGCTGTTCTTTTGGAGGGGTTTTATGATCTGTTCTGGATTTTATATTCTGTTCTTATAGCTGATGTTTTTTGACTTAGTTTTTGGGACTTATGGTCTATTGTTGGAGCTGGTGACTTATAGCCTGTTTTGAAACCAGGTCTGATAATTAAATGGGGAAAATGGGGTCCTTAAATGGAGAAAAATGGGGTTTTTGATGCCCCTTCACATTTTAATTTTTATTGTTATTTTTCTTTAAAATGCATAATAAAAGGTAAATATAATTAATAATCCTCAAACTCCTTCTGAATGTCAGGAAGACTTAGTTTTGATTCATTTGAGGAGTTTCTCTGTATAGCCTTGATAGACAGAAAGACAGACAGAAAATACAAGGGAGATTAAATAGATAAAAGTAAACATAGATATATTTAATGATCCTGGAAATCCTTCTGTAGTTCAGGTAGGATTTGAACTCAGAGATTAGACCCCACATTGGATATGTGCTCTACTATATTGATTCCAGTGATCCTGTTGCTCTTTTCTCTCTCTGACACACAAACATGGGCTTGTTTCTTTGTTTGTTCACTTGGCTGGCTGTGTTTTTTCTTTTGCAGGAAGTGTAGCCTAGTAACTACTGAAGCCCAGACACAATAAATAAATAAGTAAATATCTATGTAACACAAAACTGCAGGGGGCACTAAGTAGGTAATGAAAACACATGTCAGGGCATGAGACAGTTTCAATAGCTTTCCATGGATCTCTTTCATCTGACAATGGAGGAGTGATTGAGGAAAGCTGCAGCAATGGAAACTTGGAAAGTGAGGCACCCGAATGATTTACTACACTAGCAGCTATTTCACTGAAGTTATAAACACAGATGTTAGGGATTCTGACAACACCCTTGCCTGCAAAAAGTAATTGAAGTGGCCAAGATTCAAGGGCATAAGAAATTTACAATCACACTACAACAGTATGTGTTTTTGTTGTTGTTGTTGTGTGTGTGTGTGCGCGGTGTTGCTGGTAGTTCCTTGTTTATTTCTAAGTATCTCTAGGAAATGTGTTTTCTTTGTATACCTTAGATGTAGACAAGGATCATTAAGTTAAAAAGGGAAAACTTATACACACATGTGTGGTTTTGCCCACTGTTTTTGTTTCATATGACTCGGAGGCTATATACTACATAATTAATGGAATTCCCTCTTTGGATTTTTTTCAGGGGCAATTTGCATTGTCAAACATTCTTTCCAGGATATTTAAATCTGAGTTAGCCAATAGATTATCACTTATATAATGATAAATAATGGATTGAGGAAACTGTGATTCATCTCCAATGACTGTTGTACAAAATATTGACACAAGATAGGGCTATTTAATATTTCTTGTAGCTAGACCTTCCAATTATATATTTTTATTGAACAACTACTATTAATGGTATGTACCAAGAAAGCAAACCTTTTCTTATCATGTTCGTGTAGAGGAATAATGAAAAAAAAATCTTTTAAGTGAATAACTATGATAGGCCATTCCTTAGACAACAAGGAAGACAGTAGGATTCCAGGCTGCAAAAAAATCCATTGGCTGAATAATCTTATTAACTACTCTGAGACCTGTCAACATCCTCCATTTGCCAGACTTTTTAAAATGTCAAATATAAGAGAATTCCAAGGGCTGGTGGACTCTTCCATATGGTGGACTAGCTGTTCCAGCACTTGCATGGTCTTTTGTCATAGACCATTGATCAATTCAAATGAGTTGTTCTGTTAACTACCTTAGTGGTGAGGCTGTTGGTGTTTTAACAGCAGTGGCTCTGTGATCTAAAGCTGAATTATTAGCCCCTGCTGTCTTTTCTTATGGACAGTCTAGACAGTAAGTAACTATCTTTGATAACACTCCTTAACTATTTTTTTTTTTAATTAGGAGCCTGATCAGTGCTGCAACCAGCCTCTGAAACTGAAAGGATATTAATTTGTGTTTTCCACTGTTGTAAAGGATCTCTTTCCCATAAGTTTATGGCTATATCAGCCATGTATGGCCATAGTTTCCCTATTTGACCCTCAGGTCCTGTGCATTAAAGCCATCTGATGCTTTGCTTTATTTGGGATAATGTCCCAACTCTTTAGAACTAGATGTCTACTTCTTGAAGTGGACAATCTGAAGGTCCAAATTAAATTTTGTAGAGATAATGGAGACATCAGTTCTAGTGTCTACCATTCCTTCAATTTAAATATTATTTAGAAATATTCTAAGTTTGGGCCTTTGATTGTCTATAGAAGTTTGTCAAAATATTTGTTTTGGGGCCCTTTTTAAGGCTTTTGAATTGTCCGTAGAATTTGCTTCAGCCTTGTCATCTTCTCTCACAACATTTGTTTTCAGAGCAGTGATATTTAATTGTCTTGAGGAAGAGAACTCTCTCTGCCTGGCATTGATTTCTGCAATAGATCCACCTGGGAGTTTCTTTGTAAGGTGATGCTCCATTTCTGTTTTTGCTCTACATTTCCTAGTCCAGTGTTGGCCCTTGCCACATATTTTACACACTCCAGGAGGCATGGGCTTCCTTTTGGGATTAACTTGGTATTCTCTGCAGTTTGTTCAGAAATGGCCCTGCTCACCAAAATTAAGACAATTAAATTTTGGGGTTGTCTCAAAGCCTCTAATTGCAGCTTCTCCTATTAAGGTCATATCAGGTGAATGAAGTCTAACATCAACAGTATATCTAATCCATTCATCTATTGATGCTGAACTTACCCACAACGATCTGATAATGTCCTTGCATTCTGCATTTGCATTTTCAAAAGCTAGGGAATTGATTCTTGTCTTTCTTGCTGGTGTATCTGATATATTCCTTTCCACAGTAGAAGTCAAAATTTGCAAAAAAGTCAAGGAATATTTCCTTTGGACCTTGCATGATCTGAGAAAAATGGTTTAAACCTTTTTCTTGTTTTTGTGACTTTATCCCAGGTATTTATGCCTGCCAAGTGACACAATGTCAAGGTTTCTTCATCATATTCACTCTATACCTCTATCTCAACAAAGTGACTTTAACCATGCGCTGATCTTTAGAAATATCTCTACCCCTGGCTCTATTTTGTCATACTATCTGCTTCGCCAATTCTCTCCACCATGAGAACCATTGTAAATGTGATGCAGGTTCTAGTTCTGCTTTTGCCATATCCTTCCAGGCTTGGGGGATTATTCTATTGTTAATGGCCCAAAATGTCAGGATTTGTTTTACAAACAGTAAATGCATTCCAAAATTAGTGACACTGTTTTTTGAATTTTCTCAGTTCTAACATAATTATGAGTTGCCATTCTAATTCCTGATAACCCTGTGGATGATCATAGTCTGGTGGCCATTGTTCTATACTAACCAGATTAACTAAAGTTTGTTTTCTAACAGCCTTTGATTGGTGTCTTAGTCAGGGTTTCTATTCCTGCACAAACATCATGACCAAGATGCAAGTTGGGGAGGAAAGGGTTTATTGAGCTTACTCTTCCACATTGCTGGTCATCACTAAAGGAAGTCAGGACTGGAACTCAAGCAGGTCAGAAAGCAGGAGCTGATGCAGAGGCCATGGAGGGATGTTACTTACTGGCTTGCTTGCTTCTCCTGGCTTGCTCAACTGGCTTTCTTATAGAACCCAAGACTACCAGCCCACAGATGGTAACACCCACAAGGGGCCCTCCCCCCCTTGATCACTAAGTGAGAAAATGCTTTACAGCTGGATCTCATGGAGGCATTTTCTCAACTGAAACTCCTTTCTCTGTGCTAACTCCAGCTTGTGTCAAGTTGACACAAAACCAGCCAGTACAATTGGCTTCCTCTAATTTTATCTTCTGTCTCTACCTGAGTATTTTCCAAAATTGATACTTTAAGTTCCTCTTTTTCTATAGTTTCTGTACTCTTTGTTCAAGGTTATATTTCTACATTTTAGTTTTTTCTTTTTATTGTAATTCTGATATTCTTCTGTCTGTTTTATTTTGGTTATCCTCTAAGCTTTGCTTCCAATTCTCATTAATTTCTCTCTGCCACTCAGTTTGATTTGTGAGCTGTTGCATCTTTTCTTCTTGTATGTTTTCTAGCTCTTGTCTGTAACCTTCACTCTCCTCTCTCTGTTGCTTACCTTTACCAAAAAGTCCCTGTACCTTTACTTCCAAAGTTTCCTCTAGAATGTGTTGCCAAGTCTTAAGTTTATCATTCTGTTGCTCAGTCTCATGTATGAATTTCTACATCCTATGTTTTAGCATCTTTTTGAGCTACTGTTGGTAAACTTCGGTTTCCTTTCTCTGTCACTTATCTTGACCTATAAATTCCTGTATCTTTAATTCCAATGTTTCCTCCTGGCCATGTTGCCAAGTCTTAAATTCCTCTCCCTGTTTTTCATGCTGCTCTATAAATTCCTGTATCTTTACTCTAGTCCCAGCTATCATAATTTTAATTTCTTTTCATGTTGTAATTCTGATATTTTAGCCTCTACCTTATTTTTGATTCACTAGCTTTAGTAAATTATCCTCTAAACTCTGCTTCCAAATTTTATTGGTACCACTTTTCTCTTCAGTTTGATCTATAACATGTTGCATTCTTTGTTCTAACACTTTTCTATCTCCTGTTTCCAATCTTCATTTACCTCTCTCTGTTGCTTATCTTGACCTATAAATTCCCGTATCATTAGTTTCCAGCATTCCCTCTAACCCCTTTTCTAAGGCTCATAATTTTTTTATCTAGGGTCCTGTTTCTTGAGAAGACATAGTAAACCAAACTACACAATATTGTAATAATTATTACTGACAAGGTATCAAATTCCTTTAAATCCATCCCTGTTAAACCGTTCAAAATATTATCCCATAAAATCCACAATTCATTTATTGTGTTTCTCATCTTTAAGTATCTAAAACATATCTTGTTACGTTACCCAGAGTTTTTTGTACATTTGTCTCCCTCTGCTGTTAGACTCAGGACACTGCAGCTTGCTTCTGGGCCATCCTGCCTTTGTTTGGTGTCCTGCAGCATTCCAGCTACTCCAATCTCAGATGTTAGAGCTGGTCTGGCTGTCCTGTGTCATCTTGTTTAGACTTGGGAGATATGGGTAAGTGAGCACTGGAAGGCTCCCTGGGGTGGAGATGCCAGGATCATCCTGCTTTGCCTGTGTGAAGACTTTAGAAGGTTAATTACTGTCTGCTCAGCTGTCAAATCTCAGCTGTGAAGGCAGTGTTACAGACAATCTTGCCCCAGGGTCCTTGATCCACATTTAGGCTCTGGGAACAACAATCATGTTGCAGCTTGGGGAGAGAGCTTCTCAGTAGCTTTCTGTAAATCCCTTATACCCACTCAGCATTTAATTTGTGCACTGCAGCAGTTTTAGAACATAGTAGGCATAGCTATTTATTTGGGGGGAGGGTGGACTTTTATCTCAGGTCAGTGGGTTTCTAAGCCAAAAGTTGGTATGGCAATTTGTTACAGTAATTTTCATCCCCACTAATCCCGTATAAAAAAACACACTATCCAGTTATTATACTTATAAGCTATATGCCTAGATGGGACAGCTCTATCACAATACCAACCAATTCTCCATCTATGAGACCCTTGCTTTGTGCAATTTCTCCTGTCCACATAGTTTTGCTATATCTTCTTTTCCTCTTCCTCCTGCTCCTTCTCCTTTTCCTCTTCCACCTCCTTTTCCTCCTCCTCCTCCATCATCTCTTCTCTTCTTTCTTCCTTTTCGATCTCCCCAAACTCTTCAAAACCTCCCCTCCCACCTTTCCTTCCACTGCCCAATCAAAGGTTCTAGCCTTTATTTGACCAGAAAAAAAATGGGTAAAAGATTTATATGGTATCACCTGAGTACTTGATCAACCTCAGCCCCTCATAAGGAAACAAAATTAATATAATAAAACAATATTAGGGCAAACCACAACAGTCCCCTCTCTGTAGACAGCCCCATCTATATGTGTTGTATATAGTCTCAGTCTCCGATACCACCACTGCCCCTACATACCTGCATCCTTGGATGAAGCTGTTGCCATCCATGAACCATGTCCTCTCACTTCTGAAGATCTCATCTATTACAATCTATGTGGGCCCAAATGTCTGAGCAGTCATGCAGTGGAATGCCAAAGTCTGGATCAGGCTTCAGAGTAGCAATCTTAGGCCAGCTGAGGGGTGTAAAATGTTATTTTAGGCGGTTTAAGAGGAGAGAATGGTAATGAATCATCTTGGCATTAGTGATAGTCAGGCTTTGGCCTAGTGACAGTTTGTCAGCATTCTTGTCCAGGAGGGCCATGGCTGCTATGATACACATTCAGGGAGAAAGCCTCTGGCAACTGGGTCTTATTTCTTTAACACATAGGCCACTGGCTAGCTCCAAGGCCTAGAATCTGAACCCTTTTTGCTACCTTAGATCTCTCATCCACAAAGAGATGGAAGGGCTTAGTGACTTCTAGCAACTCCAAAGCTGGTATATAAATCTGTTTCTGGTCTCATAAAGTAATCAATGACCATCTGTTGATATATGTCCTCTGTATTCAGGGAGGCCACCTGTGGTTGGCAGAATAGAGCCTTCAGAATGGAAGCTTGATTGTCCAAATTTCTGAGAGATTCCCAGGGGTTCTGGGTCTTCTCTATGTATATTTGTTTGGTTTCTGCTGCCTTTAGGAGGTCTTCCATAAACTGTTGAGGACAGTTTATCTGCAGATTTTAGAAAGACAGAATCTTAAGTTGTATTATCAGCTAGGAAGCTCTCTATTTTGGTGGTTACCCAGGGCATCTTTGAAGGCCATGGTTTGAATAGGTTTCTTTCTCTTTATTCATTCCCTGATCCAGGGGACCACTTTTTTACAATAAGCACATTGGTTCTTTACCAAATGGGGGTTTTCTATGTCCTTAGGGATCCCCTTCCCTTCTTTTCCAGAAGCCATCTCTTCCAGGCTTCTTTCACAGTTTTCTGGATCTGCTGTGGATAACAGCAGGATCTTTGCCAGATCCTGAGTCAGCTGCTTCTGGTCTTCCACCTGTGTTTCCTCTATTAGCTTCTCCACCCTCATCTGTTTTTCCTATGCATTTTCTCTTTTATTAAATACTTTCTCTGTCATTATCTCTAAGTCTTTTAGACTCTTCTCTCTTAATATCTCAATCCTCTGGATCTTTCTCTTGATATCTGGTGCTGCCTGGTTAATAAAGGTTAGAGATACCTCTGTTTTCACTTTTGGTAATTCAGGGTCCATGGCAGTGTGTTTTCGGAATATCTTCATGACTCTCACTAAGAAAGCTGAGGGACTCTCATTATTTCCCTGAATAATATCATATATTTTGGCCAGATTAGTGGGCTGTTGTGGGGCCACCTTGAGACATGACAATAGAATCTGTCAACTTAAGAGAATCTCTTTACCTTCAGTGGTATTGGAGTCCAAATCTGGGTAGGTTAAGGGAAAGTCAGCATATATAGTTGCTTTGTTACTTGTGAGATCCCCCATGGGGCCAGGAACAAGTAGAAGAGAACCTTCAAATATTGTTGACAATCATGCCAAGTGAGCTGGTGGTGAAGAAGACTGTCTCCAAAGGATTAATTAAATACTGAGAGTTGTCTGAAAAGGGGAGTTCTGAGTTCTCCAGTTATACAGGTCATTAGTGGCAAAGGGCCAATAGTGATGAGATGGATTCCTTGATAATCAACAGGTTCAGCTGCTCACAAGGGCAGGGCAATAGAGGTTTAGGGGACAGCCCACAAAGGCATCAAATCCCTGCAGTAGGTTCTCCCTCCTCTGCCTGCATTGGAGCTGCCTGTGACAGGGATGCCTATGGACACTGCTGTTCCACCTGAGGAGTTGAATAAGGTGGGGATGGAAAGAAAGCATTCTCTTCTTTTTCTACATGGAGGACTGAGAAGAAGGAAGCTACAGAAGTAGAATGGTGGTCCAGTTTCTGTCCCTTTGTATCCCTGGGCTTTTTATTAGCCAAGTCAAAAACTTCTGCCTGTTGTCTGAGGAAAAAGTTTAAGCCAAAAGTTTGAGTTTTCTAGGAGGTCTTCTCAGACCACCACATAAGGTATTTGGTCTGGGTGGACAAATTTAGGTTTGAAAATGTCTTTCTTGATCACTTGCACCAGTCCCTGGTCAAAGTATCAAAGTCCCTGACCATAAAAAAAAAAAACTTTTGTAGGTTTCTTCTGAGAAAAGAATTACAGAATTATTCAGAGCACAATCTTTGTGACACCACACAGTCACATAGACAGAAATAGACAGGAATAACTTACCAGCCAGTATTGAGACTCTCCAGGTAGGTAGTCATGTAAATCTTGGAGTTTCCAGCAAATGCAAAATATGTTGTGTCAGGAAGCATTTGTGAACCCTAAAGGATAACCAAGGAGCCAGTTCTGAGGCAATTACATTAGGGTCCCTTTACTACATGCTTGAGTTTGGGCACCCTGTCAAGCCTGACAGAGCAGGAATAGAAGGTGGATCCCCAAGCCTAGTTGCAGGCAAGCATTTATAGAGGCAAGCAAACAAGCAAGGGGCTTTCAATCTTGGTACACATTTGATTAGGGAAAGGTATGGCATTGTGTCCATTTACATAATTGGCTGGTGCTTTCAGAAGACAAACCATAAACTGAACTTCTGTTTTCTTCCTAATTGGTAGTTGTTAGGAACTACTACCAACTGAAGTGCCATGGTTGTACTTGTAATCTGGATGTGGAGGATTGTTGGGGAGTAACCTGGAAACTGGTGTTAGATGCTGGCTTATAGGGAGTACATTAGAAACTGCTGCTAGGTGCCCAGTTTTTGTGGAGTGTCATGGTTTGATGTGCTTGGCCCAGGGAGTGGCACTATTAGGAGGTATGGTCTTGTTGGAGTAGGCTTAAGTCCCTCATGCTAGCTACTCAGAAGACAGTATTCTGCTAGCATCCTTCAGATGAAGATGTAGAACTCTCAGTTGTACCATGCCTGTCTGAATACTGCTATGGTCCTGCCTTGATAATAATGGACTGATCCTCTGAATCTGTAAGCCAGCCCCATTTAAATGTTGTCTTTTGTAAGACTTGCCTTGATCATGGTGTCTGTTCACGACAGAAAACCCTAACTAAGACAGAAGTTAGTACCAGGGACTGGGGTATTGCTGTGATGGGCCTGATCATACTTTTGTTTGGAAGAATATGGATTTGGGGACTTTGGATTTGGAAAACAGTGGAATGCTTTAAATGGGGCTTAATAAGCTATCCTACTAAGAAGACTTTGTTTCTGAAAATGATTTGAATTGTTCAGACCTGGTCCAAGATGTTTCAGAGGAGAAGAATTTCAGAATATGGCATAAAGACTGTTTTTGTGGTATTTTGTTGAAGAATGTGGCTGCCTTTTGCCCATGTCTGAAGAGTCTACCAGAGGCTAAGGTGAAGAGATTTTATTAATTGTTGATAAAGGAAGTTTCAATAAAAGCCCAACAGAGACTTCATTCTCTGGTTAAGACTCATGAAGAACATTTTGAACAAGCATAGCAAGCATAGAAAGGAAAAATATAGAATATATAGCTCAAGTATTAAAGGGACATCAGGAAGTGAAATGGAGCCAAATCCGGTTTTCTAGGAGATAACAGATTTTGGGAGTAATGACCTTGTGGCAGGATCCTACCCAGCTAAATTTAGATTCAGGCACAGTAGTACAAGTATTTAATCCCAGGAGGCAAAGACAAGATCTCTGAGTTCAAGGCCAGAGTAGAACAGAGCAAGTTCTAGGTAAAGAAAAACTTTAATCCAGGTTTGCTGGCCTATAGTTTTAATCCCAGTGTTTAGTAGACAGGCATGCAGATTTCTGAGTTCAAAGTCAGTCTACAGAGCATCCAAGTCAGTGTCCAGGACAGTCAACCTTGGGTAGTGAAGGAGCTGATGTAGAGGCCATGGAGGGATGTTATTTACTGGCTTGCTTCCCCTGGCTTGTTCAGCTTGCTGTCTTTTAGAACCCAAGACTACCAGCCCAGGGATGGCACCACCCACAATGAGCCCTCCCCCCTTGATCACCAACTGAAACAATGCCTTACAACTGTATCTCATGAAGGCATTTCCTCACTTGAAACTCCCTTTTCTGTGATAACTCCAGTTTGTGTCAAGTTAACACACAAAACAAGCTAGTACTTGGAGTATCCTGCAAACTGGTGTTATGTGCCAGTTTGTTAGTTAACTCAAATTCAACCTCAAATCAGGTTTTCTAGGAAGGAGTCTGACACCAAAAGATATTCAGGTGCAAATCCTCTTCCCCAGTGTTACAGCTCTTATAAGACAAGCTCCCAGGCAATCTGTAATGGAGTAATTTTCAGAGTTTTATTCCTTCTGGTTAGGATTTTATATACATTTTTGGGGTGGGCTGGAGTCTGACAGCAGATGCTTCTTATTGACTTGGTCTAAGATGTTAGAGATGGTTTATCTGCATGTAGAGAGTCTTAGGAGTGCTGCCCTACATGAGTGATGGTCAGTATCCTCTCCATGGGGGTGTGCTGTGGTCAGATGACAAGGCCTTGTTGGAAGCTGCTGAAGCTCCTATCAGCTCTTCTAGGTTCTGATACCTCTAACCCATTCAATCTTACAAGGTTTCCTGGCATGCTCTACTACCCCACAACATTTCCTTTTCTTTTTTATAAAGGAGAGGTTTCATCAGAATAACTGCCTTCTATGGTGGGAACAGTTTGGTATTGAACCAAGACATGATTAGTAGTGATCTTTGCAATGCTACTCATCTGCTGCTTTAGATATTGGATGAGGCAAGGTGGCAAAAGAAGCAAGCAGGGCTAGTATGGGGCCAAGTAGGGCAAGAAGTCAGACTACCGAGGGGTTAGAATACTATGGGGTGGGGTTTTAGGAACACATCATGCCCAATGGTTCTCCTGGAGCTTTTTGAGCATTTGTACATCTTGTCTACCAGCCCAGATTCATTGACATAGTAGCAACATTCCTTCCTCAGCAAAATGAAGGTCCCTCCCTGTTCAGCAATCAGTAACTCCACGGCCCTCTGGTTGTGGAGAACAACTCCTGCTAAGTTAGTTATTTGACATTGAAGAGACTCAAGGCTGTCTGCAGTGAAAGCCATTGTCTGGTCAAATTTGTCCTGTAAGTCACTGACCAGATGTTTTGTTTGCACAAGTGCTGCTCCAGTGGTTCCAGCCACACCCAGTGAGACAGCAAGGCCCAGTCCAATTCCCAGAATGATGAATATCTCTTTTCTTTTGGCTTCTTCCCATCTACAAGCCAAGTTCCTCATATTCGTAGAGTTAAACCTGGAAAAAATTATCATGGGTGTGCAGGAGCCTTGGGAAGAGGGTTATTACAAGCACCTGTAGTCCCTTTCCACCAGAGGAGAGCAGAAAGTTAATACATAGTGCTATGATGATGGTGATATCACAGCACATGTAAGATGGAGTTTCAAGGAGGGTCCTATAACGTAAAAAGTTGGGTGTATATCGAAGAAAGAATGTCTTGTCCTTTTTTTAGTGGGTAAGGGTCCATGGAGTTTATGGAGGGAAATGTTAATGGGAATAGTTGCCTATAATGCTTGGAAGAGAGAAGCACAGAAAAAGCATTGGGAGGAGTTGGGATGGGTAGAAGGTGGTCAGCTGCGTATTGGATGTACTGTAGCCAGAACAGGGTACCTTGGAGTTCCTTCTGTGATTGATTATCCTGTTGAAGAAAATTAACATGGGTAAAGACTTATTTGGCAGTGGAAACAAGGTCATGAGAAACATGGAGGCCAACTATGTGGTAATTGGCATAGCCATTAGGTTAAAATTTACCCATAGCTCCAGTTTACCAACATTCATTCTGTGGGTCACTGATGGAAAGCTGGAAATGAGTTTTAAGGTTGGCAAGCACCGTTCTCGCATGGCTGGTGGATTCCATTCTCCAACTTTAATATATGCAACGTCCGTATCTGGAGACTTTCTGGAGACATTCATTTGTGTTTTGGTAAGGAAAGCAGAGGAAAGGGCTCCCTAGTAGTAGAGATGGAATCCGGGTGTAGGAGGATCTCAATCCTGGTTTGCTATCCTTCAAGTCAGCAATCCTGTGTTCCTATGACTTTGTTATATCCTCTGTAGGTTTTCCTGGTAAAGAATCTACAGTAGTGTACTGGGAGAGGCTGGGATGTAGTAGAGGTAGTATGAAGAATGACAAAAATAGCCAAGAGAATAGAGCAGAAGGGAGCTTGTGGAGGATGTATGACCTGGGCAGCAGTCACGAGGTCATGGATGTCCTTCCAGTACATCTCACTGTCCCATGACTATGGTGCTTTCTCTGTCTCTTCTTCCTCCTTTGTCCTTGATCTTCCATTGAGAAGAAGGACATTTCTTGGTTTGTGAAATTCCCTCGACATTTCTGGCAAACTCAGATATGTTTAGACTGGTCTTGTGGAAAAACAAAAGGAAAACCCCTCCCAGTTTTAAGAAAAGGGTCTTGTACCTTCCAAATTCCATCCAAAGGATCACACCTTTTTACTATGATAGAGTGGGTTAATTTTGGTGTGTGCTAATGAAGAGATATAGGATGATGTTTGGAGTTTTTGTAGATGTTAAATATGTTTAGTGTAGTCAGAGCCATCATTGATTGTACATTAAGGGAGTAGGTGGTTGTCTTGTTTAAGAAGGTAGGTTTTTAGTGTTTCACGTGTTTTTTCTATTATTCCTAATCCTTGAGAGTTGTGGGGAAATCCTTTATGGTAGGCAGTTTCCCAATGATTGCAGGAGGTTTTGAATTGAGAGCTAGTGAAGGCAGTGCCATTATCAATATTTATCTGTTGCAAAATACCCATGATGGCAAAGGTGGAAAGCATATGGTGGATTAACCATTTTGAGTTTTCACTTGTTTGGGCTGTAGCCTGTATAAAATTTGAGTATGTATCTGTGGTAACAAAAACATATCTCTACTACATTGTGGAATATGGGTGATATCAGTTTGCCATAAAGTATTGCATTTGAGGCCTCAGGGATTGGTGCCTGTTATTTGTAAAACTGGGGTGTTAATAAAGGATGCACAGGAGGAACATGTTTTTATTATTGTTTGGAGTTGAGCTGGGGAGTTGTGAGGGAAGTAGGCATTAAGCCCTTTGTTTGTGTTTGTGTGTGTGTGTGTGTGTGTGTGTGTGTGTGTATGAATGGAATTAGTCTGTTTGCTCATTGCAGGCTATGAATGTTCCTATTGTGGCAGTTTGGTCAGCAAGAGCATTTTCTCAGATATTGGGCCAGACAAGGGACTGTGAGATTTGACATGCTAGATGTAAATGGGGGAGGATTTTTCCTGTAAGATGGTGGAAACCTGTATGAGTAGAGGGAAAAGTGGGTTAGCATCTAGTTTGAAAAAGGATCTTGACAGCCAGGAGAACAAATTGTCATCACATATACTGTCTGAAAAAAGGTTAAGGGGGGTGTCTTTACTTCTTTCGGAGCTGGCTAGCTAGAATATAATACTTTATACTGATGGGAGCGATGGGGCAGCTCTATGAATGGGAGAAGAGGAGGCTCATCCTCTGTGGACTAGCATATTATTCCTGCAGCTCTCCTCTATCCCCTATCAGTACATACAGAGGGGCTCCAACTATGGGTCTTTTTAAAAATAGTTTGGAGGCATCCATGACAACTGAGGGAGGGCAGAGGCCTATTATTTGTCATGATAATGGTTATCAATTTGTTCTGGCAATCCTCTAGCCAATGCCTCTCCCACAAATGCTGTTTCTGCCTCTCCAAATGCTGTATCAGCTTCTCCCCGATAGTGGCCACTGTGGGTTCCAGATGGCTTCATTGGAGGGCCAATCAAGGTGGGGAGTATTACATCTAATAGTAGCCCCTAGAATTGGAGGTGATTTGGAGAAGGGATTTTAGATTATCCTTGGATATAACTTTCTTTATAGGTAATGTCCTGTATCTTGATGTGGTCTCTTTCTGATTGGGTGATAAGCACTACCTCTAGGGCTTGTACAATATCTCTCCTGAGAAGATTACTTGAGCTACCAGGGGTACTTAAAGCTAGTAGCTCCATCAGGGTCCTCCTACCTGTAGGCCTGTTTGTTGACAAATGCATGGGAGGTAACCCCTACGACTAGGCCCAGGGCTCAGTTGACAGTCACATGGGATCTCTTATTGTCTTAAAATTGTCTTGTCTACTCTAGTATCAATAAAGCAGTTGAATGGCTTATCTGTTTAATGGTTAAATTTTGGTGTGAGGTTTCTGAGATGCTGGACACTCATAAGGTTTTCTAAGAGTAGCTGTTCCTCCTACTGTCGGGCCTGAAGGCTGTCCCATGATAACTTTAAAGATTCCAGTGGCTTAGGGTCCTTATCCTATAGGAAAGTATAACATCTTTTCCAGTGGAAACTTTTTCTGGAGTGGGAGCAAATTGTCTTAGTAGGATTAGGATCTGTTATGAGAAGGGAGTTTTGTTGGCATTCATTTCTCCAGTGTCCTGTCTCTCCACATTTGAAGCAGATTCCTTCTGATTTTACTGCTGCCACAAATACCGGAGCCACAAATGTAATCTGGTGTGATGTGGTTCCTACATCTTGGGTTGCCAAAATTCACTTATTGTGTTACTTCTCCCGGAAACCCTGACAGGCTACTCTAGATTCAGAAGTAATACTTTCCTATACAATGGTTTTAAGAAGGAGATTGTTGGCTGTGGGGTTGAAGATTTTTCTTTCTAGGCTTGTTCTACTTCTGAGAATAAAATGAGATAGGAGTTCTTCTGAACCTTAGGATGGGGTGAGCCTATCCCAACCTTAGGTTGCACAGAGGCATACCTGTTCCTAATACTCTGCTGGCTATGCCACTTTCAGTGTTCCAATGGAAAATTCTTCCTTGTCAAAAAGTTCATCAAAATCCTATGTGGTGTCACTTTGATCACAATTTTGCCTGACTTGCTGAAGACATTCATTTTCCAAATAAATCCTCCCATTTTAAAAACATCAGACACGGCAGGGAGGAGCAGCAAATATCTCTTCCATCTTGGGGTGGGTTTAAGTTGGCAAAATGGCTCTGTAGGAGAGATTTTGTCCAGAGTTCATGGATGCCATTTTCCTTCACTGCCTGCCTGAGTTATTTGAAGTCTGAGGCTTAGAATGGATACCAAATGAGTGGTTTAGTTCAATTAGGGTTATTGTTAATGGGGAATGCTTGGGTGTTTTAAGATTCTAGTTCTGTATTGAAGTTCTGAGTAGCATGGGAGCCAGGTTTTGCTTTTGCAAGGGAGTCTCAAATAGTACAAAGCTGTTGCATGGTAGATGGTTTGGGGTAGTGGATATGGAGTTTGCCAGGTTTTTGTCTAAGCATTTCATAGCTAGGAGGAGAGTTATATCTCTCTGGTTGGATGGAGGAAGGTAGAATAGGCAGAGAGGCCAGTGGAAGCTCACCTGTTTTTCTAATGGATCTCTCTCTGCCCTTGGGTGAGGGAAGGAATATTGGGTGAAGAAAATGGTTTATTTAGAGTTTCCTCAGAGGGATAAGGAGGTCAGGGTGGGTAGATATATCTTATTTCTCTTATTAGTCATGTAAGAGCTGTGAGATTTGAAATAGGGTAGTCTTTAAGACTTTGATCTTTGGATTCATCTGGCTGAGGGGGCTCAGGGGCTGTGTTATAATCATCATGTCCTATTTAAGATGGTCCTATGCATTGCTAAGTTGACTTAGAGCAACAAAATAATCTCTGAAGGGTGTTTTTCCTTGTAGAGAATCTCTGCTTCTGATGAGAGAAGCTAATTGGGTCCATGATTTGGGGTTGTAAATATTATCATTGGCCATTATTTAATCCTCTAATGATTGTTGTGTTGTGGGTTACAAACTAACACACAATTTTTAATTATGGTTATTATAATAAAAGGAGATTACCCAGTAGGTGTTTCTTTTCTTTCTTGTCTGTTTTTCTTTGTTGTTGTCATTGGTTGTAGTGGGGTTGATGGCAGCATTTTTTCTTTTCTTATGAAGAGAAGAAACAAAATGTTTGTCTAGGTCATCTGATCCAAGACTTCCTGTCTTGTTTGTTTTCATTTAATCCTCCAGTGATGGATTTGTTGTGGATTACACACACATACACACACACACACACACACACACACACACACACACCACACTAGGGCATGGGGTGTGACCACAGAGGAGGAGGTGATGGGCATTGGGAAACATTGGCTGAGAAATCTGAGGAAGGTGCTAGTGAACAAGATGCTTTGATAATCAAGCTATTATATTCCTTAAAATGTGTAACTGTTCAAACAAAGAAGCAATTAACTTATTAACTCCTTCTACTTCTTTTCACTCTATAGACCATGCTGACCTTGAACCCCAAGATCTGAGTAATGGATAAAAGGCTTTAGCCACAATAACTGGCTCAATTTTCTGGAACAGAGGGAGGTGCTAGAGACTGTGGCCTAGTGACTTGAATATCAAGGACTGTGTGAATATGGACTCTGAGATGACCAAGGTGCATGTGTGCTTCACTCAGTTTTCTCCTTCAAGTCAGGGATGGGTCTCAGTATGACAGCCTCTTTGGAATGTGTGCTTGATTTGTTGGACTTGAATAAAAGAACAGATTTTGGTTTTGAGTTTTGTCTTTGTTTTCTTCTGCTTGACATGGTTTCCCTTTCTATTCATGCAGAGATTCCAGACTGCCCTGGTAAATCAGAATGGGGGCCAGAATCAAAGTCTTTTTGACAAAGTACTGGTACTACATTCCAGTCCATCTGGACTGACTGCTTTCCTTCCCAGGACACAGAATATCCCATCAGAGGAAGATGGTTTCTTCTCCTGACCCACAGGTGGTATCCCAAGTATGGCTCAGTCCATTTTCCATTTTCCACCTGTACACTCAATAAAATAATGCAAATAAATGAATAAAGTTTCCAGTTGTTGTTTGAGGTAACAATTATTCCTCAACAACTCCTCCTGCCCCTAACCCCAACCCTGTCTCCTTCTTTGTGTGTGTTGGGGGTGGGCAGGAAGGAGTCTGCAGGTGAGTGTCTCTCTCTGGATTATGTGAGAATGACTGGTACCCACATAGGTGAACAGAAGTATGTCAATTGTCTTGGGACTGGAAGAGTGGACAATGTTCTTAACTGCTCAATCATGCCTCTCCAGTGGCAAATTTTCTACATGAAGTTCATCATGGTTTCAGTGTATTGTTTTACAACTCACTGGTCCTTGAGGTCTTTTTATTGTGGCACAAACACCCTCTGCATTGGTCCAACTCAATACAACCCTCTCTGTTAACAACTAACTGAACAAAAGAACACACTCATATGTACATCTTTGGAAATGATAATGGAGTTGATAATACATCCTAACAGAAAGAGGGCTCTACTCACTCTCACCCAGACTCCTGCCAGCTCAGCAGTTCAAAGGCTCAATCTGGACAATATTTACATGATTTTGTATTTTTAATTAATGTTGAATGTTTAGGTAAATAAAACCTGTGTAGAAATTAAGTATCTTAAAATCCTAGGTTAGGTCTATTCCCTCCTTTTAAATTTTTGTTGACTCCAATCAAATCTTTGGTTTTAATGAAGCACACAATCCTGCAGGACTGACGAATTTTTAAGGATAACCTTCAGAAATAAGCTGAGGCTTAAAGGACTGAGTGTCAGGAGCACATGTAAAGAAACTACATATATCGGAAAGTCTACTTAGTACTGATAATGGCTTCACTTAACCATATAGTTGGTTCCCCTTTTCTTAACGTCAATAGTCCAACTTGGAAAGAATTACACAATACAAAGGTAGCCGAGAGTGGTTGGATATTCAGAAAAGGAACACTTACTGTCAGTATTGTTTTGCTATTGGTGATTTTTGGGGGTGGGGTGCAGGGGGGATTTTTAAAAAATAGTCGAAATTGTATTTTCTACACTATATTTTGATCATAGTTTTCCATTCCAAAGCTCCTCCTAGATTCTTCTCACACAAAAAATCTACTCTGGGCTTGTCCTTAGGTTTTATTTATATACTCTGTTGAGACTCCATTGGTGAAAATAGTATTCCCTTCTTCTGCTGTTGTCAATTGGAGCTGACTTCTGTGCTAGGGATTTCAGACTTGTCTCTATTTTTCCCTCTTAGAGCTCTGTTTCTGCTAGTTGCAGGACCTGAGTTTTGAAAAAAAAAAAATTCAGGCAAGACCTGCTTGCACACAAAAAGAATGTTGGCTACTCTTTAAATATAGTAGTGTGTAAAACTTTTTTTTAAAATAAAGCAAAGTTGAATTCGGAGTTTAGAAGGGGACAACATAATAAATTATGATTATTTGTGTATATAAAAATATTTTTCTTTTTTTTTTAAATTTTATTTTTTTGAGAAATTCAAATGATCATAGGAGTGCACATCTTTACTCCTATCACAACTTATTTAATAGATTTTTTACTCTCATTTACAGACCACCTCTAATTAAAGAATGATTTTACAATTAAGAATTTTCTTCTTTTCTTTCTTTCTTTCCTTCCTTCCTTCTTCCAACCTTAGTTTTTCTTTCTTTCCTACTTCCTTCTTTTGGGGATAGATGTAAAACATGAACTGTTTTGTGAGGAAAGCTTAAGTATCCTCTAGCTCATGCTAGTGGGGAATAGGAAGAACTTCCTCACAACCAAATAGTAGCCTAAACAACAAAAACAGAAAACAGTTGTTCCGCCTTAGGATGTCTGTTATCTCATGTGAATTTTTGTCATGAAATCCATACATGTGTGGAACTCCATATCATATATTTCAAAAGATGTGCTTGTTGTGATTCTCATTTTATTTTGAGGGCACTGTGTAGATCAGGAGAGACTTCTTACAATTCTCCACATGTAAATTGGATTAACATCCTTGTCATCTACAGGATTGCAAGCACAGGGAACAACAACTATTTAAAAAATACAATGTAAAGAACTAAGAAGGTAATGGATTGATCAGTTTGGGTAATTTCTCTCCTGTGTGACCATTACTACCATCCAAACAAAAGAGAATATTAAGAAAAAGAAAACAAAATGAACAAACCACCTTGGAGGCCTTGCATTTCTCCAGAGTCCAAATTTAAAAAAAACAGAGATGCAGTGAACTGATAATCAGATGGTTGAGTAGAAGGAAGTCGGTAATATATCATTACTGCCATTATGCTTTATCATACACAATTTTACATGTGGCTTGTTTGTCAAGATGGCAGCCAACAAAAAACTTACTAAAGAAATTAAACTATATCTCACAATTCTCTCTCTCTCTTTTTCTCTCTCATACATAAATACAACTTGAAATTAAACTAAATGTACAATGGATGGTAGCCAGGTGTAGCACACAACATCTTTAGTACCATCACTCAGGAAGCAGAGGGAGGTACAACTCTCTGTGCTAGATTGGCTTATTGACTTCCTGGATTATGTTCATAGACCCTTGACTCAACCAAAGAGATAAAGAGAAAAGTAAAGAAATAGATATAATTAGCTTGGAATAAAGCAAACAATTTAAGGAACAAGGTAAGGCAGAAATGGGGTGGCCTGGTTTGTAAAGGAGGGGCAAACACTGGCCTGACATTGTCTCTATTGTTGGGGAGAGAGAGAGAGAGAGAGAGAGAGAGAGAGAGAGAAAGAAAAGAAGGAGGAGGAGGAGGAGGAAAAGGAAGAAGAAAAAGAAGAAGAAGAAGAAGAAGAAGAAGAAGAAGAAGAAGAAGAAGAAGAGATGATAATCTGATAATCAGAGGGCTTGCTGAGACTGACTTTGCTTGCTCTGCCTACACAGGCTCATGCTGTCATCATCTACACAGCCAATCTTCTTCTGCTGTTCTTCCCAAGGGTCAGCCAGTCATCAGATACAGTGAGCTAGCAAACTGGGGATCTCATAGAGATTCTCAACTGAGGTCATACCGTTTTAGGAAAAGTGAATAGGTGGAGGGTCTAGTGGTAAGGAGGAGCTGGGATGTCCCTGATGGTTGGAGTATGTTTCTAGCTTGGATACTGCTGGATATGTAAATCTGACATCCACATGTAGGGAAACAGTAAGTAGGAGGAAGTAAGATCCAAGAACCCAGAAGAATCAAGCAAGGAGCTTAGAGCCTATGAGACATTGCACAAGTATTATTGGGAGAGCCTTGGTTTTCTTTGTTCATGACCCAGGATCGATGTGAGTTCTTGGGCTCTTGACGATCAACCATGTTGAATTTAATATGAGAGAGAGAGAGAGAGAGAGAGAGAGAGAGAGAGAGAGAGAGAACAAAAAATTTACAAAACAAGCTGTCAGTCAGATATGGATAGCTGTCAGTCAGATATGGATAGCTGTCAGTCAGATATGGATAGCTGTCAGTCAGATATGGATAGCTGTCAGTCAGATATGGATAGCTGGTTAGAGCCCATATCTCCTTGCCCTGCTGCCCTGCTGTCCCTTTCCTATTGTGCCTCCCTCACCATGGACACACACACCAAGGAACATGCTTCTCCAAAAAAAGCCTATTTTCTATTACATACTCAATCTAGATAGAAGATTAAATATCCCTAAAGGCAGCATTTGAGAGGAAGGAAGGCCACTTCACAGTGTTTTCCTGTATTGCTTTTAGCTGTTTACCTGTGTTCTCTTGTATTTCTTTAAGGGAGTCATTTCTTTCTTTCTTAAAGTCTTCTATCTTCATCATAAGAAGTGATTTTAAATCTGAGTCTTGCTTTTCTGGTGTGTTGAGGTATCCAGGGCTCGCTGTGGTGGGTGAACTTGGTTCTACTATGGAGACATATCTGGAAGGCTGTTGACATTGATTCCAGCTTCCATGTGTCCTCTGTGGGGAATCCACTGGTTGAAAAAAATTAACAGTGCATCTAGAGCTACAAAAAAAGAAAACTTATCTAGATTAAAAGCAATCAAACAAACAAACAAAAATCAGAAAGTAAGAAAGAAAAGAAAAGAAAGATGCTTCTGACTTCTATTTTATAAAGACACATCCCTCTAGTCCTACTATCTGTAGAGTTTGAATAACAAAAGCATGTTGTATTTTAAGAGAATATTTTGTGTTTTGTTCCCCAGCTTTGACTGCTTCTCTTTCTTAAGATAGGCAGTTAGAGGTATAAAGTTCAGCATTGTACATACACTAGGTTGCTGCCATAGTACCAGAAGAAAGCAAGTTCTGACAGTGGTTGGTGGTTGGCATAGGTAAAGAAGCTTGAGAGCTGATTTCAAAATCTTTCCTCTCTCTCTCTCTCTCCTCTCCCTCCTCTATCTATCAATATCTCTCTTTCTCTCTCTTTTTCTTCTTCACGATTAATAAATACTTTTGAATTGTGATCTGGAAAACGTTAGATCATAGCTTCATACTCCCTCCTTACATAAAGACATGAAAAGACAGACAGACAGGCAGACAGACAGGCATGTATGTATGTGTGTGTGTGCATGCATACATACACACACACACAGAGAGAGAGAGAGAGAGAGAGAGAGAGAGAGAGAGAGAGAGAGAGAGAGATATTTGGAAATTAAACTAAATATACACTGAAGAGAAGACGAAACAAAGAAAACAAAATAAAAGAAAAAGACCTTCCTAGAGTTAAGAAAGAAAAAGAAACTAACATGGGTGTTGTGGTACACTCCCTTAATCCCATCACTATGGAGGCAGAGTCAGGCAGAACTCTTAATTCAAAGTATGTCTGCAGATGGAACCCTTTCCAATGAAACCTTGCTTCAAATAAGTAAAATAAGTGTGTACACACACACACACACACACACACACACACACACACACACCACACTTACATACATTAAACAAATAATGAGAACTGAATGGCATGGACCTGCTTTTGTGACACCCAAACCCAAAACCAGTTTAGATGCCATCTACACACCCCACATCCATCACATTCCTGTAATATCATACAGGTGCCTGCTCTCTCACCAATG
>JADRCH010000305.1:5163696-5276196 GCA_019843965.1 Rhynchomys soricoides | reverse complement strand
GTTTACTTATTTTTTTTTCTTTTATGTGGGCTTATGTAGCCAATAAGCTACACTTCCTGAAAAGGAAAACAAAAACAAAAACAACCCCCCCCCAAAAATAACAAGTAAGCAAACAAACAAATGTGTGACTGTGTGTCTGAAAGAAAAAAAAAAAGCAATAGGAAGTCTGGAATCAGTACAATAAAACACATATCCAATGTGGAAGCGTCATTTCTGAGTTCAAAGTCTGTCTGATGACAGAAGAAATTCCAGAATAGTTGATTAAAATCACACCAAGGTACTTTATATTCTTTGTGACTATTGTGAAGGGTGTCGTTTCTCTAATTTCTTTCTTATCCTGTTTATATTTTGAATAGAGGAAAGTTACTGATTTGTTTGATTTAATTTTACATCCAGCCACATTATTGAAGTTGTTTATCAGGTTTAGGAGTTCTTTGGTGGAATTTTGGGAGTCACTAATGTATACTATTATATCAGCTACAAATAGTGATACTTTAGCATCTTCCTTTCCAATTTGTATCCATTTGACCTTTTGTTGTCTAATTGCTCTAACTAAAATTTCAAGTACTATATTGAGGAGAGAGAGAGAGAGAGAGAGAGAGAGAACAGCCTTGTCTAGTCCCTGATTTTAGCGTTATTGGTTCAAGTTTCTCTCCATTTAGTTTGATGTTGGCTACTGGTTTGCTATATATTTCTTTTACTATATGTTTAGGTATGGGCCTTAAATTCCTGATCTTTCCATGACTTTAACATGAAGGGATTTTGAATTTTGTCAAATACTTTTCCAGCATGTAATGAAATGACCATGTGGCTTTTTTCTTTAGTTTGTTTATGTAGTGGATTACATTGATGGATTTCTGGGTATTGAACCATGCTTGCATCCCTGAGATGAAGCTTACTTGATCGTGGCGAATGATTGTTTTGATGTGTTCTTGGATTTGGTTTGGGAGAATTTAATTGGTATTTTTACATCGGTGTTCATAGGGGAAATTGTTCTGAAGTTCTTTTTCTTTGTTGTGTCTTTGTGTGATTTAGTTATAAGCATAATTGTGGCTTAGTATGAATTGGGTGGAATAGTTTGAAGAGTATTGGTATTAGATCTTTTTTGAAGGTCTGATAGAATTTTCCACTAAACCTATCTAGTCTTGGGCTTTTATTGGTTGGGAGACTTTTAATGACTGTTGCTATTTCTTTAGGGGTTATTGGACTCTTTGGGTGTTTTAGGTCATCCTGATTTAACTCAGGATCTGGTTACCTGATACCTGGTTATCTGTTAACACTGGTACCTGTCTAGAAAAATATCCATTTCTTCCAATTTTTCCAATTCTGTTGAGTATAGAGTTTTGTAGTAGGCTCTGATGATTTTTTGAATTTCCTCAGTTTCCATTGTTATGTCTCCTTTTTCAATTCTGATTTTATTAATTTGGATACTGTCTCTGTGCCCTCTGGTTAGTCTGGTTAGTCTGGGTTTATCTATCATGTTCATTTGCTCGAAGAACCTGTTCCTGCTTTTGTTTATTCTTTGTATAGTGCTTTTTTATTCTACCTGGTTGATTTCAACCCAGAGCTTGATTATTTCCTGCTGTCTACTCCTCTTGGGTCTATTTGCTTCTTTTTGTTCTAGAACTTTCCGGTATACTGTCAAGCTGCTAGTGTATGGTCCGTCCAGTTTCTAACTACAAGCTTTTTAACTGCAGAACTTTAATGTATGCTATTGGAGCTGGAATTACTAAGGCTGCTGGCACCAGACTTGCCTGTCAAAGGATCCTCATTAAAGGATTTAAAGTGGACTCATTCTGATAGTGCCTTGAATAGTTCTGTATTTTAAATTTGGTTAGTTCTTCCCCAGGTCAGGAGTGGGTAATTTATGCACCTGTGGCTTTCCTTGAATGTTGTAGCAGTTTCTCAGTGTCCTTCTCCCTTTTTGAACGCTGTTTATCTGTCACCCATGGTCACCATGGTAGGCAAGTCATCTACTATTGAAAGTTGATAGAAGAGTCAAATGGGTCATTGCTACAAGGCACAGGGAGTGGTGTATGATAGGCATGAGGTTATCTAGAGTCATTAAAGGTGTTGGATCCCTCCTTCAGGTGAGAATTGAGGGAGATGACCAGGTAGGTTTTGATCTGATAAATGCCTGCAACCCCCCAGTAGGGGATCAGTACCCACCAGATATAGAATTGCCACAGTCATCCAAGTAGGAGAGTAGAGAGAAAACAAAGGAACTATTGCTGATTTAATGAGCCATTCACAATTTCACTGTACCAGCAGTCCATATTTAGACATACATGCTTTAGTCTTTGAGACTATCATATGCTACTGGCAGGATCAATCAGGCAGGTATGTGAGCGAAGCTGGGACAGGGGAAGTACAGTGTCAGAAGGAAAAAGGGACAGAACCTGCAAAATGGGAATGAGAGTGACCAAACCTAAAAGGGATACACACATCCATGCAAGCCCACCCACCCACACATGTCTACTGCTTCCAACACTGCCAAAACATCAGTCACAATGGGTGCAGAGCAAGGGACCAAGCAGGGGAAGATTAGTAACTGAAGATGGTCAACCCATGTGAATGACAATTTCCCACTACCACTTGTCAAGAAGCACAGAATTGTCAGGGGACGGTGAGGGTGGAACCTGGAAGGTCAGAACCCTACAAAAACTGTTTTGCCACTTTGAGAAAGACATGCTCCCAGTGCAAACACACTGGGTCTACTGGCTCTGGCACAAAACTGTACTAGGTGCTTTGGGTTCAAGGGTTCCCAGGGCCATAGTGGGACTCTTAGACATGGAAGCAAGGTACAAAGTCAA
Source organism: Rhynchomys soricoides (assembly GCA_019843965.1). Taxonomy (NCBI): domain Eukaryota; kingdom Metazoa; phylum Chordata; class Mammalia; order Rodentia; family Muridae; genus Rhynchomys; species Rhynchomys soricoides. Next base: position 5,273,383 of record JADRCH010000305.1, on the reverse strand, counting down.
GGAAATGCAACCCCTGACCCTCTGACCATTGTTGGAAGATGTGGAGCAGCCAGGTAGATCACAACAATGGGAGCCAGCACGAGACAGGACAACAGCCATCTCCAGCAAGATGCAGAAGAGGGCAACACTGTGAATTCAGCCTGTGTTGCATGAATGATGGAGGAGAAGGAGGGGAGGTCGACTAGCAGCTTTCTTAACCAGTGAGGGGAATGAGAAGCTTGTACCAGTGGAGGAAGGCCAGACCTTGGGGAGAGCAGGAAGACATCAACTGGAGCCCTTACTGCCATACCTGGGCACACACACACACAGGTTTATCTTTCTGCCCAAGTGCCCACCTCAGCATCCCAGCAGTCCTCATACACATTTTCCCAGAGAACACCTGGGGTTGATGAGCCCCCAAACACATCTCAACGGACAAACCCACCACTGGTGGATAATAACAGCTAGCCTCTTCTTTCCCTTGCTAGGCTCTTTCCCTAGCTCACACACCACAAGACCATCCAAACCCTGCCACAGCTTTAGGGCTGGGATGCCCTCCAAAATAAACTCCCTCCTGCCAGGCAGCTCCCAGTCCACAGAGACCACATGGCCCTGTACTTACCTGGCCACCCCCTAAAGGATGTTGGGTCCAGCAGAGCACCTGTGTGTTGGCCAGATGGGGAGATCTGAGAGCATATGGGGAGGGGGAACAAAAGAGCAAAATGAGGACTGATGATGGCAGGGACAAAGGGAATAGCACCTAAAAAGCACCTCAAATGGGACCTAGATATCCCTCAGGAGACAACTGGGCATGCAAGGCAAACTGGCGGAAATCACCTTGCCCACACTCCTGGAACCATCCTGCTATGACTGTGGTAGTAAGCCAGCCCAAAATTAATGGCCACCCAGGAGCCAGAGAAGAATCAACAGTCGACTGATACCACTACAACCAACAATGACCTTCGAGTGGCAATGAGCCTTGTCATCAGATGAAACACCATATTTGTCTAACCATTGTTTCTCAAATGGCTGCCCCCTTGAGAAAGATCAATATTGTGAGACACGACCCTACCACTCCTGTGGAAGGGATGACACATGCATTCTACCAGCTGTTGGAATGCTGCTGAACATGGGGTTAAAGTGAAACCACACAGTCCAAGCATGCAGCACGCACCACTACATGTGGTATGTCGGCATTGTGGGGAGGGCAAATCAGAGACACAAGCAGCTGGGGCATACATGGCAACAGGCACAGGGGGCAGGAGATGGGTGAGACAGAGAGTTTACATATGCTTTTCCACTTCTTGTCAATCTTTGGGAGAGTACTGGTCACACGGGAGTATACTTAGCCCTTCACTAACACTACAAGAACTCAGCTCTGCACACCAGCAGCATGACAGCTCTGCTCTGCATAATGCCTCCTTGAAGTCAGAACAGGAAGGTGCCATCCTTGCTAGATGAAAGAGCAAAAGCTTGCTCTCACCAAAGATGGGTAAGGAGAGAAACACTCAGCCAAAGCTGCACACAGAAGGTGGATGGGGTGGACACTTGTGGGGACCATCTGGGAGAAACCACTCAAGGTCATAGCACATAGTACTAAATGGCAGCAGGATAAGTGTACAACAAGTTCATAAGTAAATCTTCTATCCCTAATTCCAGAGTGGTGGGATAACTTGGGACAAGTGTTTGTGTATTTTAGGCAGGTTCATATGAACCGTGTAGGTTCATAACTTGATGTTCAGATCTAGAACCTGAATTGAGGCCCTGATCAATAAGTCCTAGAGTGTATGCAGTCCTGGATCCCAACTCTGGCCAACATGCAAGACAACCTGCTTGTGTGTGTGTGTGTGTGTGTGTGTGTGTGTGTGTGTGTGTTTACCTGCCTGCCTGCCTGTCTGCTTTCTTGCCAGCCTATCTATCTACCTGTCTGTCTTTCTGTCTATAAAACCTGCACATGTCTGATGCATTCAGACCCAGATGAAGGGGTCAGATCTGCTGAAATCAATGTAATGGATGGCTGTCAGCTCTCTGCTGCATGCCCTGTGAGTGTTGGGACTTGAACCCCTGGAAGAGAAATGGCACGCATGAGCTGAAAAAGGATATCCAGTAAGCGTCTGTCATCCATTTCAGTGTTAAAGAGTTATGTCTGAGGAGCCTTCTGGTCACATGAAATAAAAACAAAATGGAGAAAACTATTCAAGTGTTTGCTAGTTTTCCCATTTTATTTTGTATACACTTGATTATCTCTAAGGTATACAGATCAAAGAAAGCATATTTCATCAAAGTACTTGCAACTCAATGAGGAACTACTACCACTACAAACAAAAAAATTCTGTGAGGGACAACAACAACAAAAAATCATATTGTAATTGTAAATTTCTTCTGCCTTTGATCCATGGCCTGAGACAGGTAGTTTTGAAAACGTCCTACTGCCTTGCCCAGAGTTGCTGTGCTATCAGCCCCTTCCATCTCCCTTTTGTTCCACCCAGCTTAGCTTTGAGATTGATCACAGCCATCCCTAACCTAGCTTCCTTTTGAAACCATGAATGAAAGATACACAGACAGCTTTGTTACCTTAACCTGCCTGCTAGGCACAATTGCTGGGCACAAAGATCTCTTGGCTGTAAACGCATGCCCTTACCAATTTACTATCTCTGTTTCTCCTCCTGTTCGATTCTTAGTGGCTTGTTCCATCTAATCCCTGACAACAATCTTTGGCAACTTGCCTGTAGCAGAGGCCATAGTCCCTAGCTGCCCCTGGGGCTAAACATGGTTGCTGTGTCCCCTTTTCTCAAAAAAAAAAAAAAAAAAAAATGGTGGGAAATCGATTCTGTCCTTCTCTGTATCTCCTTTTCCTTTCCTTTCTTTCTTTTTCCCTACTTAATTTACATTTCAAATGTTTCCCCCTTTCCAGATCTCCCCTTTACAACCTCCCTATTCCCTCCCATCACCCCTGCCTCTATGGGGGTATTCCCCCACCCACCCACTCACCCACTCTCATCTTCCCTCCTTGGCATTCTCCTATACTGCGGGATCTAACACCCTCCAGCCCCAAGGGCCTCTCCTCCCCCTTATGGCTAACAAGGCTCTCTTCTGCCACATATGTGGCCAGCAAAATGAATCCCTCCATGTGTACTCTTTGTTTGGTGAATCAGTCTCCAGGAGTATTGGGAGGTCAGGCAAGTTGACACTGTTGCTCCCTCCTTGGGGCTGCAAACTCCCTCAGCTCTTTCAGTCCCTTCTCCAAGTCCTTCATCTGGGACCTCACACTCAGTTCTATGGTTGCTGTGAAGTGACCCTTGGGTATTCCGAAATTTTTGGCTAATAACCACTTATCAGTGAGTACATACCATGCTCATTCTTTTGAGAATGAGTTACTTCATTCAGGATGATATTTTCAAGTTCCATCCATTTGCTTAAGAATTTCATGAAGTCATTGTTTTTAATAGCTGAGTAGTATCCCATTGTGTAAATGTACCACATTTTCTGTATTCATTCCTCTGTTGAGGGACATCTGGGTTGTTTCCAGTTTCTAGCTATTATAAATATGGCTGCTATAAACATAGTGGAGCATGTGTCTTTATTACATGTTGGAGCATCTTCTGGATATATGCCCAGGAGTGGAATAGCTGGGTCCTCAGGTAATATTATGTTTATTTTTCTGAGTGTCTGCCAAACTGATTTCCAGAGCAGTTGCATCAGATTGCATTCCCACCAACAATGGAAGAGTGTTCCTCTTTCTCCACATCCTCACCAGCATCTGCTGTCACCTGAGTATTTGATCTTAGCCATTCTGACTGGTGTGAGGTGGAATCTCAGGGTTGTTTTGATTTGCATTTCCCTGATGATTAAGGAAGTTGACTATTTCTTTAGGTGCTTCTCAGCCCTTCAAGTTTCCACAGTTGAGAATTCTCTGTTTAGCTCTATTCCCCAATTTTTGATAGGGTTATTTGCATCTCTGGAATTCTTGAATTCTTTGTATATATTGGATATTAGCCCTCTATCAGATGTAGGACTAGTAAAGATCTTTTCCCAATCTGTAGGTTGCCATTTTGTCCTATTTACAGTGTCCTTTGCCTTACAGAAGCTTTGTAATTTCATGAGGTCCCATTTGTCGATTCTTGATCTTAGAGCATAAGCCATTGGTGTTCTGTTCATGAACTTTTCTCCTGTGCCCATGTGTTCGAGACATTTCCCCACTTTCTCTTCTATTAGATTCAGTGTTTCTGGTTTTATGTGGAGGTTCTTGAGCCACTTGAACTTGAGCTTTGTACAGCAAGATAGGAATGGATCAGTTTGCATTCGTCTACATGTTGTCATACAAATCATTCAATTGTTTGGTTAGAGTCACACCAAGATACTTTATATTGTTTGTGAAAATTGTGAAGGGTGTCATTTTCCTAATTTCTTTCTCAGCCTGTTTATCCTTCAAGTGTAGGAAGGCTACTGATTTGCTTGAGTTAATTTTGTATCTGGCCACTCTGCTGAAGGTGTCTATCAGCTGTAGCAGATCTCTGGTGGAGTTTATTGGGTCCTTCAAATATACAATCATATCATCTGCAAATAGTGATATTTTGATTTCTTCCTTTGCAATTTTTATCTCTTTGACCTCCTTTTGTTGTCTAATTGCTCTATCTAGAACTTTAAGTACAATAATGAATAGACAGGGAGAGTGAGGGCAGCCTTGCCTAGTCCCTGATTTTAGAGGGATTGCTTCATGTTTCTCTCTATTTAGTTTGATGTTGGCCACTGGCTTGCTTTATATTGCTTTTACTATGTTTGGGTATGCTCCTTGAATTCCTGATTTTTCCAAGACTTTTATTATGAAGGAATGTTGTATTTTGTCAATTGCTTTTTCAACATCTAACAAAATGACCATGTAGTTTTTTTGTTTGAGTTTGTTTATGTAGTGGATTACATTGATGGATTTCTGGGCATTGAACCATCCCTGCATCCTTGGGATGAAACCTACTTGATCATGGTGAATGATTATTTTGATGTGTTCTTGGATTCAGTTTGTGAGAATTTTATTGAGTATTTTTGCATCGATATTCCTAAGGGAAATTGGTCTGAAGTTTTCTTTTATTGTTGGGTCTTTGTGGGGTTTTGGTATCAGTGTGACTGTGGCCTCAAAGAATGAATTGGATAGTGTTGCTTCTGTTTCTATTTTGTAGAATAGATTGAAGAGTATTGGTATTAGGTCTCCTTTGAAGGTCTGATAGAATTCTGCACTGAACACATTTCATCCGGGGCTTTTCTTGCTTGAGAGACTTTTAATGACTGCTTCTATTTCTTTACGGGATATGGCACTGTTTAGATGGTTTATCTGATCCTCACTTAACTTTGCTATTTGGTATCTGCCTATAAACTTGTCCATTTCATCCAGATTTTCCAATTTATTTTGTATAGGTTTTTATAGTAGGATCTGATGATTTTTTGAATTTCCTCAGAATCTGTTGTTATATCTCCCTTTTCATTTCTAATTTTGTTAATTTGGATACTGTCACATTGCCCTCTGGTTAATCTGGCTAAGAGTTTATCTATCTTGTTGATTTTCTCAAAGAACCAACTCCTGGTTTTGTTGATTCTTTGAATAGTTCTTTTTGTTTCTACTTGGTTGATTTCAGCCTTTAATTTGATTATTTCCTGCCTTCTACTCCTCTTGGGTGTATTAGCTTCTTTTTGTTCTAGAGCTTTCAGGTGTGCTGTTAAGCTGATAGTATATGCTCTCTCCTGTTTCTTTTTGGAGGCATTCAGAGCTATGAGTTTTCCTCTTAACACTGCTTTCATTGAGCCCCATAGATTTGGGTATGTTGTACTGTCATTTTCATTAAATTCTAGGAAGTCTTTAATTTCTTTCTTTATTTCTTCCTTGACCAAGTTATCATTGAGTAGAACATTGTTCAGCTTCCATGTGTATGTGGGCTTGCTGTTGTTGTTGTTGCCATTGAAGACCAGCCTTATTCCTTAGTGATCTGATAGGAGGCATGAGATTATTTCAATCTTCTTATAACTGTTGAGGTTTATTTTGTGACCAATTATATAATCAATTTTGGAGAGGGTACCATGAGGTGCTGAGAAGAAGGTATATTCTTTTGATTTGGGATGAAATGTTCTATAGATATCTGTTAAATCCATTTGGTTCATAACATCTGTTAGTTTCACTGTGTCTCTCTTTAGTTTATGTTTCCAAGATCTGTTCATTGATGACAGTGGGGTATTGAAGTCTCCCACTATTATTGTGTGAGGTGCAATGTGTGCTTTGAACTTTAGTAAAGTTTATTTTATGAATGTGGGAGCACTTGCATTTGGGACATAGATGTTTAGAATTGAGAGTTCTTCTTGGTAGGTTTTCCCTTTGACGAGTATTAAGTGAAGTTCCTTATCTTTTTTGATGACTTTTGGTTGAAAGTCGATTTTATCAGATATTAGAATGGCTACTCCAGCCTGTTTCTTGGGACCATTTGCCTGGAAGATTCTTTTCCAGTCCTTTAGTCTGAGTTAGTGTTTGTTTTTAAAACAGATGTGCATTTCCTGGATGCAGCAAAACACTGGGTCCTGTTTATGGATCTAGTCTGTCAGTCTATGTCTTTTTATTGGGGAATTGAGTCCATTGATGTTAAGAGATATTAAAGAATAGTGATTGCTGCTTCCTGTTATTTTTGATGTTGTTTTTATGTTTTTGTGTCTATCTTCTGTTGATTTTCCTGAAAGATTACTTTCTTGCTTTTTCTTGGGTGTAGTTTCACTCCTTGAGTTGGCATTTTCCATCTATTATTCTTTGTAGGGCTGGGTTTGTGGAAACACACTGCAAATTTTGTTTTGTCATATAATATTTTGGTTTCAAGATCTATGACAATTAAGAGTTTTGCTGGGTATAGCATCCTGGCCTGGCATTTCTGTTTTCTTAGAGTCTGTATGAGACCTTCCTGGGATCTTCTAGCTTTCATAGTCTCTGGTGAGAAGTCTGTTGTAATTCTGATAGGTCTGCCTTTGTATGTTACTTGCCCGTTTTCACTTACTGCTTTTAATATTCTTTCCTTATTTTGTGTATTGGTGTTTTGATTATAATAAGACAGGAGGAATTTCTTTTCTGGTCCCATCTATTTGGAGTTCTGTAGGCTTTTTGTATATTTATGTTCATCTCTTTCTTTAGATTAGGGAAGTTTTCTTCTATAACTTTGTTGAAGATACTTACTGGTCCTTTAAGTTGGGAATCTTTACTCTCTTCTATACCTGTTATCCTCAGGTTCAGTCTTGCCATTATCCTGGATATCCTGGATGTTTTGGGGTTGAAACTTTTTGCATTTTGTGTTTTCCTTGACTGGTGTGTCAATATTTTCTATGGTATCTTCTGCACCTGAGTTTCTCTCTTCCATCTCTAGTATTCTGTTGGTGATGCTTGCATCTATGACTCCTGAGTTCTTTCCTGTAATTTTTAACTCCAGGATGGTCTCCCTCTGTGATTTCTTTATTGTTTCTATTTCTGTTTTTGGTTCCTGGATGGTTTTGTTCATTTCCTTCATCTGTTTGATTGTGTTTTCCTGTAATTCTTTAAGAGATTTTTTTTTTTTGCTTCCTCTTTAAGGACTTCTAGTTGTTTACCTGGGTTCTCTTGTATTTCTTTAAGGGAGTTACTTATTTCCTTCTTAAAATCCTCTATCATCCTCCTGAGATGTGATTTTTAAGTCTGAGTCATCCTTTTCTGGTGTGTTTGGGTATCATGGGTTTGCTGTGATGGGAGAGCTGGGTTCTGATGATGCCAAGTAGCCTTGGTTTCTGGTCCTTATGTTTTTGCCCTTGCCTTTTGCCATCTGGTTATCTCTGGTGTTAGCTGGTCTTACTTTCTCTGACTGTGGCTTGTCTTTCTTGCAAGGCTAGGTGTCAGTACTCCTTGAACACCAGTTCTCTCTGAGTGGAATTTGGGAGAGCTGTGGTAGAAGGTCAAGTCTCGGGTGCAGACAGACACAAGAACAATCTAATTTCCAGCTTTCCCTTGTTTCCTGAGTCCTGATGGCTCTGCCAGGGTCCCTCTTGGTCTAGTGAATTTGAAAAGAAGTGATGGTTTTGCCTGTGCTTGAAGGTGTGTTGGCACTTCTGGTATACCAGCTCTCCTGGAACTATTTGAGTATGGAGCTCTGTGTCACAAGATCTGCTCTCCAGTCACCGAAAGAAACCAGAAGCCCACTCCTCAGTCTCTGTGTCCTTTGGTATTCCAGGTGGGTCCCTCTAAGCAGACAGGTTTGCTCACACTCCTGGAATGCTAGCTTTCTCCCAGTGCTATTTGGCTATCGAGCCCTGGTGGCTCAGGCAGAGGTCTTCTGCCACAGATGGAAACCAGAAGTCTCCTTACTCCCTGCTGTTCCTCAGTTCCTGTGTCCCAAGGATTCTGGGTGAGTCCTGCTTCGAAGTTTTAGTCTTCTTATCCCCTCTCACAAGCTTTTCCACACTTTTGGGAGGCTAGATTTCTCCCAGGGCTATTTGGCTATGTAGCCCTGGTGGCCCAGGCAGAGGTCTCTCACCACAGATGGAAACAATCATCTCCTTTTCCTTTTGGGACCAGGAAGTAGCACCTGTACCTTCTGCCCAGCAGTTGGCTCCAGGCATTCTTTACTGACAGATCAAGGACCAATTAGGGAACTTAGTATCACACCTTCCCCTTAAAATGACCATTGCTTTTAGTAGGCAAGGAGAGGGACAGAATACCTAAAATTTGTATTGATATCTTCAGTCAAATAGTTTCTGGAATAGTAAATCATTCTGGTCCATGAGTCTAAAAGTTTCTCAAGTATCTATTGTTGCAGCTTTCCTAAATCTCTCATCCATAGTAAGATAAAGGAGACATGCAAGGAAGGCTGCTGAAAAATTTTCATGCTCCCTCCTCCATATCTGTATGTCCATGGCCTAACTAATGCCCACCAAAGGTTTGTGTTTCAGAGATCTTTACTTATTAATTTTTTGTCTAAGGGCTTTACTAGGCACTAGGCCACACATCCTGAAAAAGAAAAAAAAAATAACAAAGCAAGCTGAAAGACTCTAACTGTCTGTTTTTCTGTGAGGCCCCTCCCAAGGAGACATGGAGGCAGTGGTTGATGCAATCCACAAAAGTTTTATGAATTCAGAGCCCTGGGGTCAGTCTACACCATGAGGAGAGGTGACCCCTTGCCAAAGAGCTTGGAGTTTATATACACATACAAGCATAAGCAAGGATCCTTGGACTTCAAGGTTACATGTCAGTGGGAGGTGACAAGGGAAGTAATCCTTCAAGCACAGTATTATTTGTTCAGGCAGCAGAGCAGAATCATGAAACTGGGAGAGGTCACTTATTTCTTCAAGGATGTTTGGTCTTTGCTTCTCCCAAGGACAGGTGCTACCTGCACTGGGGAGTGCTAGCTATCTATCAGGGTGAATGTCAGCCTGGTAATATGGGGGCTGAGAGATGTTGCTGTTTGTCTACTTTCAAGCCAGCATCTGTCACTCCCCTGGTGAAGGGGAGGTTGTTAGGGAGTGTCACCATGAAAATGGGGATAGCAATATTTTGGTGCCAGGCTAGACCCTCTTTGAATGGTCAGGAGGAGAGTTCTTCTTGAGCAGAGAGCAAGAGCAGGGGATTGGGGAGGTAGCTCTGTACAAGTGCTGAGAAAATGCAGAGGCAGGCTTCCTGCATGTCTCTCTCTCAAAGCAAGCAAGCAAAAAAAACCAAACAAGTGCATGTTTGTATGTCAGAGAGAGAAAAGAGCAATAGGACCACTGGAATCAATACAGTAGAGGTCATAACCAATGTGGGGGTAATCTCTGAGTTGCCTGACCTACAGAAGCTGTTCCAGAATAATGAATTATATTTATGTTTATATTTATTTATTTTTATTTATTTAATGTCTTTTATTTTCTGTCTGTCATTCTTTTTGTCTGTATGACTATCAAGGCTTCACAGAGAATCTCCATATCAAATAAACAACTACCAAAGTCTGCCTGGCATTAAGGAGGAATTCTAGGCCATTAATTATATTTATCTGTTATTATGAATTTTAATGAAAAATAACAATAAAAGTTAAAATGTAAAAGGGTAACAGAAATTCAATTTGTCTTCATTTGAGGACCCAATTTGTCCCCATTTAGGACCCCATTTTTCACCATTTAAGGATCAGGCCTGATTTCAAAACAGGTATTAAGGCACCAGCTCTAGGAATAGAGCATAATTCCCATAAACTAAGTCATAAGACACTAGCTATCAGACCTTAAAATCCAGAACCAAACTCCAGAACAGCATAAGAACAATCATAAAAGTGGTGAAATAGTTTATCTCAGAATGGGCCATTTGACCTTGGCAGCCAAATTCCATCATATGGTTGAATGTTCATAAACAGAATCTCATTACATAACACAACAAAGAGTCTCACATTACCTAAAATGACAACAGACTCAAATTAGAAACATGCCAAACAGTCGCATTACATAACATGTTGAACAGATGCACATTACATTAGCATGTAGAACAGTCACATTGGGTAATACAATTAATGGTCCCACATTACCTAAAATGGCTACAGACTTGAATTGCTGAACAGAGTCAAATTACCTAACTTGCCAAACCAAGTCATATTATGTAACATATGGACCAGAGGCACATTACTTAACATGCCAAACAGAGTAGCTTTACTGAACGTGCTGAACAGAAGCCTATTATTATGTAACATGACAAACAATCTCGCATTACCTAACATGTTGAATTCAGTAGCATTACTTTACATGACAAACAGTCTCTTATTACCTAAAACAATGATAGAGTTGAATTAATATGCCAAACAGAGTCACATTACCTAATGTGCCAAATACAGTTTCATCACATTACATGTCTAATTGTCTCACATTACAAAACATACTGAACAGAGTCGCTTTACCAAAAGTGCCAATCACACATGCATTAGCTAACATGTTGAAGCGAGTTTACTTACTATATATGACAGAGAGTCTTGGCTTTGTCTCATGTTACCTAAAATGAATACAGACACAAACTAAGAAACATGCCAAACAAAGCAGCATTGCCTAACATGACAAACATGTCAGATTACCTAAAACAACTACAGACTTGAATTAAGTAGCATTGCAAACACAGTCACCTTTACCTTAACATGCCAAACAGTCTCCCATCACCCAACATCCAGAAGAGAGTGGATGAACAGAGTCAGATGACTAAACATGCCAAAGAGAGTTGAACTTCCTAACATGTGGAACAGACAATCATGTCATCACATGCTGAACAGAGTCACATAACCTAAGATGTTGAACACAATCACATTACATAATACGACGAACAGTCTCGCATTACCTAAAAAGATGACAGACCTGAATTATGTAACATGCCGGAGAGATTTTCATTTCCTAACATGCAGAACAGACACACATTACATGACATGTCATACAGAGTTGCATTATGTAACAAGAGGAACAGTCTCGCATTACCTAAAATGATGAACAGAGCTGCACTGCATAAAATGCTGAGCAGACATGCATTACCTAACATGTAGAACCGAAGGGCATTATATAACTTACTGAACAGAGTCACATTATCTAACATGTAGAACAGACTCAATTTATGTAACATGTGGAACAGATTCACATTACCTAACATGTCAAACATGGTTGCATGACGTTACCTAATGAAAAGTCTTGCATTACCTAAAATGACGACAGACTCAAAATAAATAACATGCCGAAGAGAGTCGCACTATCTAATGTGCTGAACAGAGAGAGTCTCATTACCTAACATATCAAACAGAGTCACATTGCATAAAACATGATGGACATTCTCTCATTGCCTAAAATGATGGCAGACTCAAATTATGTAACATGCCAAACAGTGTTGCATTACCTAGCATGCTGAACTGAATAGCATTACATAACATGTTGAACAGAGACACATTACCCAATATGCCATACAGACTCAGATTACCAAACATGTTGTATAGACTCACATTACCTAACATGCTGTACAGACTCATATTGCCTAACATACAGTGCTTTTAGGGGCCAAAAAGAGAATAGAATATCTGTCTTTCAAAACTTCTTTTTAGCCAAGGTTGTACAGGAAGAAAGAACTGCCAAAATATTTGTATGTGTGCTTGTGTGTGCATGTACGCACACACACACACATTTAGGAGACATCATTGAGAGAGAAAAATTAAGAAAATTTCAGTGTAACTTTAGAGTAGTCACCTCTGAAATCTGTAGTGGTTTAAGGGGCAAAATTTCTGGACAACTTCAGGGCTTTACCTAAAATGATGAACAAAGTTTCATTGCCTAAAATGCTGAACAGACATTCATTACCTAACATGCTGAACAGAAGGGCATTATATAACTTACTGAACAGAGTCACATTACCTAACATGTAGAACAGACTCAAATTATGTAACATGTGAAACAGATTCACATTATCAACTGAAGACTGAATTTGTCGATCCAGGAGCATGCCAGACTTTTCCTTCACCACCTCATTCATATCTCCATCACCATAATTCCTTCTTTGGAAAACTCAGCCTTTGTTCTTATGATTTAAGTTTATTCAACTCAACTCACTCTGTTATAGATGTATTCTGCTTTACTTGGATTGTATTAGTTTCAGTTGTTAGTGACATCTGTAAATAGATGTATTCTGCTTTACTTGGATTCTATTAGTTTCAGTTGTTAGTGACATCTGTAAATACCTTTGTAGCAATGTTGACCAATTAGAAGTTGACCAAGTAACCAGACACAATATTCAAGCAACACAGGCACATAAAATGAAGTGCAATTTTAAGTGCTTTAAATGTACTGCTTCTTTTTCTTTCTTTGTGTCAACCAACCTTGTTAGGCAAGGGTTCTTATCAACTCACTTAAAGTAAATTGTGCCACATATCAGTGAAGGGCTTTAGTAAGACAGCAAGAACAATCAGCATGTGGCAGACAAGATTGCTCCTTGTCAGGAAAAGCCAGCAAGAGGAGGGCTCAAAACACAGGACTGAGGAACAGCCTGGAGTTAAGAGCCTTCCAGTTTCCATCTGTGGCAGGAGACCTCTGCCTGGGCCACCAAGGCTCCATAGCCAAATAGCACTGGGAGAAATTTAGCCTCCCAGGAGTGGAGACAAGACTGACTGCTCAGAGGGACCCACCTGGATAACAAGGTCACAGGGACTGAGGAACTGAGATCTGGTTTCTTTCAGTGGCTGGAGAGCAGAAGCTGTGACACAGGGCTCCATAATCAAATAGTGCCAGGAGAGAGCTGGTATATCAGAAGTGCCAACACACCTTTAAGCATAGGCAAGACCACCACTTCTTTTCAAATTCACTGGACCTAGAGGGACCCTTGCAGAGCCGTCAGGACACAGGAAACAAGGGTCAGCTGGGGAATAGATCCTTCTTGTTTCTGTCTGCAACCCAGAGCTGACCCTGCACCACAACTCTCCAAACCCAAATTCCTCTCAGAGACAACTGGTCTCCAAGGAGTACTGACATCTAGGCTTGCAGGAAAGACAAGCCAAAGAAAGAGAGAGTAAGACCAGCTAATACCAGAGACAACCAGATGACGAAAGGCAAGGGCAAGAACACAAGGAACAAAAACCAAGACTACTTGGCATCATCACAACCCAGCTCTCCCACCACAGCAAGCACTGGATACCCCAACAAACCAGAAAAGAAAGACACAGACATAAAATCACATCTCAAGAGGGTGATAGAAGATTTTAAGAAGGATATAAATAACTCCCTTAAAGAAATGCAAGAGAACACAGGAAACAACTGGAAGTCCTTAAAGAGGACACACAAAAATCCCTTAAAGAATTACAGGCAAACACAATCAAACAGGCAGAATTACAGGAAAACACAATCAAACAAATGAACAAAACCATTCAGGAATTGAAAACAGAAATAGAAACAATAAAGAAATCACAAAGGGAGACAACCCTGGAGTTAGAGAACCTAGGAAAGAAATCAGGAGTCATAGATGCAAGCATCACCAACAGAATACAAGAGAGGGAAGAGAGAATCTCAGATGTGGAAGATACCATAGAAAACATGGACACAACAGTCAAGGAAAACACAAAATGCAAAAAACTCCTAACCCAAAATATCCAGGATATCCAGGATACAATGAGAAGACAAAACCTGAGGATAATAGGTATAGAAGAGAATGAAGATTCCCAACTTAAAGGACCAGTAAATATCTTCAACAAAATTATAGAAGAAAACTTCCCTAACCTAAAGAAAGAGATGAACATAAATATACAAGAAGCATACAGAATGCCAAATAGACTGGACCAGAAAAGAAATTCCTCCCGTCACATTATAGTCAAAACACCAAATACACAAAATAATGAAAGAATATTAAAAGCAGTAAGGGAGAAAGGTCAAGTAACATATAAAGGCAGACCTATCAGAAGTACAACAGACTTCTCACCAGAGACTATGAAAGCCAGAAGATCCTGGGCAGATCTCATACAGACTCTAAGAGAACACAAATGCCAGCCCAGGCTGCTATACCCAGCAAAACTCTCAATAATCATAGATGGTGAAACCAAAATATTCTATGACAAATCCAAATTTGCACAGTATGTTTCCACAAACCCAGCCCTAGAAAGAATAAAGATAGAAAATGCCAACTCAAGGAGGGAAACTACACCCAAGAAAAGCAAGAAAGTGATCTTTCAACAAACTCACAAGAAAATAGCCACACCAACATAGAAACAACATCGAAAATAACAGAATGCAACAATTAATATCTGTTAAGATCAATGGTCTCAATTCCACAATAAAAAGACATAGACTGACAGACTGGATCCATAAACACGACCCAGCATTTTGCTGCATCCAGGAAATGTACCTCCGTGTTAAAGACAAACACTACCTCAGAGTAGAGGGGTAGAAAACAATCTTCCAGGTAAATGGTCCCAAGAAACAGGCTGGAGTAGCCATTCTAATATCAGATAAAATCGACTTTCAACCAAAAGTCAACCAAAAAGACACTGGAGAGAGCATATACTAGTAGCTTATCAGCACACCTGAAAGTTCCAGAACAAAAATAAGCTAATACACCCAAGAGGAGTAAAAGGCAGAAAATAATCAAATTAAGGGCTGAAATCAACCAAGTAGAAACTAAAAGACCTATTCACAGAATCAACAAAACCAGGAGCTGGTTCTTTGAGAAAATCAACAAGATAGGTAAACCCTAAGCCAGACTAACCAGAGGGCAAAGAGTCAGTTTCCAAATTAACAAAATTAGAAATGAAAAGGGAGATATAACAACAGATTCTGTGGAAATTCAAAAAATCATCAGATCCTACTACAAAAACCTATACAAAATAAATTGGAAAATCTGGATGAAATGGACAAGTTTATAGGCAGATACCAAATACCAAAGTTAAGTGAGAATCAGATAAACCATCTAAACAGTGCCATAACCCCTAAAGAAATAAAAGCAATTATTAAAAGTCTCCCAAGCAAGAAAAGCCCAGGATGAGATGGGTTCAGTACAGAATTCTATCAGACCTTCAAAGGAGACCTAATACCAATACTCTTCAATCTATTCCACAAAATAGAAACAGAAGCAACACTACCCAATTCATTCTTTGAGGCCACAGTCACACTGATACCAAAACCCCACAAATACCCAACAATAAAAGAAAACTTCAGACCAATTTCCCTTAGGAATATCGATGCAAAAATACTCAATAAAATTCTCACAAACTGAATCCAAGAATACATCAAAATGATCATTCACCATGATCAAGTAAGCTTCATCCTAGCAATGCAGGGATGGTTCACTACCCGGAAATTCATCAATGTAATCTACTACATAAACAAACTCAAAGAAAAAAACCACATGTTCATTTTGTTAGATGCTGAAAAAAGCAATTGACAAGATTCAACATTCCTTCGTGATAAATGTCTTGGAAAGATCAGGAATTCAAAGAGCATATGTAAACATAGTAAAAGCAATATAGAGCAAACCAGTAGCCAACATCAAACTAAATGGAGAGAAACTCAAAGCAATCCCACTAACATCAGGCACTAGGCAATGCTGCCCTCTCTCTCCCTATGTATTCAATATATTACCTGAATTTCCAGCTAGTGCAATTAGACAACAAAAGAAGGACAAAGGGATACAAATTGGAAAAGAAGAAATCAAAATATCACATTTGCAGATGATATTATGGTATACTTAAGTGACCCGAAAAATTCCACCAGAGATCTGCTACAGCTGATAAAGACCTTCAGCAAAGTGGCTGGATACAAAATTAACTCAAGCAAATCAGTAGCCTTCCTGTATTCGAAGGATAAACAGGCTCAGAAAAAAGTTAGGGAAACGACACCCTTCACCAATTTCACAAATATAAAGTATTTTGTGTGACTCTAACTAAATAAGTGAAAAATCTGTATGACAAGAACTTCAAGTTTCTGAAGAATGAAATTGAAGAAGACCTCTGAAAATGGAAAGATTTCCCATGCTCATGGATTTGCTGGATTAATATAGTAAAAATGTCCATCTTGCCAAAAGCAATCTACAGATTTAATGAAATCCCCAGCAAAATGCCAATTCAATTCTTCATAGACTTAGAAAGAGCAATTCTCAAATTCATATGGAATAACAAAAAACAAAACGAAACAAAAAACCAGGATTGCAAAAACTATTCTGAACAATAAAAGGACTTCTGGGGAAACAGCATCCCTGACCTCAAGCTGTACTACAGAGCAGTAGTGATAAAAACTGCATGGTATTGGAACAGTGACAGGCAGGTAGATCAATGGAATAGAATTGGAGACCCAGAAATGAACCCACGCACTTATGGTCACTTGATCTTTGATAAAGGAGCTAAAACCATTCAGTGGAAAAAAGACAGCATCTTCAGCAAATGGTGCTGGTTCTACTGGCGGTCTACATGTAGAAGACTGTGAATTGATCCATTCCTATCTCCCTGTACAAACCTCAAGTCCAAGTGGATCAAGGACCTCCACATAAAACCAGATACACTGAATCTAACAGAAGAGAAAGTGGGGAAAATTCTAGAACACATGGGTACAGGGGAAAAGTTCGTGAACAAAACACCAATGGCTTGTGCTCTAAGATCAAGAATTGACAAATAGGAACTCATAAAATTGCAAAGCTTTTGTAAGGCAAATGACACTGTAAATAGGAGAAAATGGCAAATTACAGATTGGGAAAAGTTCTTTACCTATCCTAAGTCTGATAGAGGGCTAACATCCAAGGTATACAAAGAACTCAAGAAGTTAGACTCCAGAGATCCAAATAACCCTATCAAAAAATGGGGAGCAGAGCTAAAGAGAGAATTCTCATCTAAGGAAACTCAAATGGCTGAGAAGCACCTAAAGAAATGTTCATCATCCTTACTCATCAGGGAAATGCAAATCAACACAACCCTGAGATTCCACCTCACACCAATCAGATTGGCTAAGATCAAAAACTCAGGAAAGAGCAGATGTTGGCGAGGATGTGGAGAAAGAGGTGGTGTGAATTCTCCATTGCTGGTGTGAATGCAAGCTGATACACCCTCTCTGGAAATCAGTTTGGCGGACCCTCAGAAAAATGAACATAATACTACCTGAGGACCCAGTTATACCACTCTGGGCATATACCCAGAAGATTCTCCAACATCTAATAAAGACACATGTTCCACTATGTTCATAGCAGCCATACTTATAATAGCCAGAAACTGGAAACAACTCAGATGTCCCTCAACAGAGGAATGGATACAGAAAATGTGGTACACATTTCACAATGGAATACTACTCAGCTATTAAAAATAGTGACTTCATGAAATTCACAGACAAATGGATGGAACTTGAAAATATCATCCTTATCGAGGTAAAGCAGTCACAAAAGAATGAACATGGTATGTACTCACTGATAAGTGGGTATTAGCCCAAAAGTTCAAATACCCAAGAGTCACTTTGCAGCAACTGTAGGTCTGAGTGTGAGGTCCCAGATGGAGGATTTGGAGAAGGAACTGAGGAGCTGAGGGAGTTTGAAGCCCCAGGCAGGGAGCAGTGGCAACTAGCCTGACCCCTCAGTACTCCCAGAGACTGGATCACCAACCAAAGAATACACATGGAGGGAACCATGGTGCTGGCCACTTAGGTGGCAGTGGAGGGTGTTGTTAGACATCAGGGGTAGCAGAGTCCCTTAGTCCTGAGGGTGTTAGATCCCCCAGTATAGGAGAATGCCAAGGAGGGATGACGAGAGTGGGTGGGTGGGTAGGTGGGGGAATACCCCTATAGTGGCAAGGGGGGGAGGGAATGGGGAGGTTCCAATGGGGAGATCTGGAAAAGGGAAACATTTGAAATGTAAATAAAGTATGAAAAAAAAATTGCTCCTTGTCTTCCTTACTAGATATTGATGTCTCAGTGAATTGTTAATCAATTTTAATGAAATATTGCAGGCAGGTACAAGAAAGATAATATATTCTAATTAGCTTTCTGATCAGCTTTGTCAAAGTTTATTATTGCCTTCAATTATATCAGTTTAAAATAAATATCATACCAGTTATAGTTCAATCCTATACACAACTACTCGGTGATGTATCAGATGCAGGAAAAATGCACACATCCTCCTAGCTATGTAATCCAGTCTCCTGATTTCGAAATAGCCACTACACCCTATTTGACATTTATCATGTTTCTGAATGTATTATCAATTTTACAAATCTGATTGTATACATAAAAGCATTTTATTAGATTCAAATGCATGGTATAATGGTATTGTGTACCACATTTGAGTAGTTTAAAGGGTTTCTGAGATGTTTCTGCTTAGACGTATTGCCTGTAGTTCATTGATCTGGATTTTTGTTCAGTCTTCCTAGAGAAGAATCCAGCATTAATGATCTGTGCACCTATGCCTACATGAAACACATCCTGTGCACATATATAAACTTTCTCAAAGAGAATTTACTAAAATAAATGTACTAATAATATGAGACCTTAAGGTCAGTTGCAGTGGTCTGACTACTTATATCTGTGTATTAGTAGGAAATTCTTGCACTAGAGAAGCTTGGGAAGAGAAGAAAGAGAGAAGGAGTATTACTTTTGTTCAGAGAGAATCAACATTGCTATCTAAGAAGATAATGGGAACCCTAAGACAAGAAATAAGAACAGTTTTTAGACAATGGAGAGGCAATTCAAATTTCATGGTCAGTAAGGCCATAACAATGTAGCAAACTTTTGCTCTCATAAATGTAGTAGTGTTTGTATTCCCAGGCAAGATGGTGGACTAAAAGTTTCTGGTTATATGATTCCATAATTGAGAGGGTAAAAAGTAGAAAAGAGTTAGGTGTGTGTGTGTGTGTGTGTGTGTGTGTGTGTGTGTGTGTGTGTGAGAGAGAGAGAGAGAGAGAGAGAGAGAGAGAGAGAGAGAGAGAGAGAAGAGAGAGAGAGAGAGACTCGGAGAAAGTAGGACCAGCTCAAAGCTCCAACCCTGGCTCCTGGGGCTGAAAAGCTGAAGTTGCAATCACAGGGTAAGACATACAGCCCTGTTACCTACAGACTAGCTATATATTAGGGGTCCTAGAAGCAGGAGAAACCCAAAGCTCTCAGGATTTTCAAATCCAGTACAGGGACATGGTATTCACTGAATTTTCTTACACCACAGGCCTGTTACATAGAAGAAAATCTGCTGCATGGCTCTCATTTTCTCTGAGACCTAAGCTTGGGGGCAGTCTTCAAGGAAAGCTGTATGTTTTAGACTGAAAAACTCCTGAATTGGAATCAGAAACTAAAACATGGTCACGATCCCGGGGACACCCTTGAAACAGCATGTGGGAAGAGATGTCTGTAGGATTCAATGGTGCACAGAAGAAGGTTCACACAAATGGGAATTCAGGCTACAAAGAAAACATTATGGTTGGTGACACAATTCCTTGCTGATAAATGAGTTCTGTGGTCTGTGCATTATTGCTAATCTTGAGATGACCAGGTCTCTTGCAGATTTTACTCCTATACTGTCCAACATATGAGGTTGACCAAGGAATTAGATTCTAAGCCCTGTTGATCACTTGATTTCACAGCTTCCTTGCCAAGAGTATGCTGGCAAGAATATAAAGCTTCAGAAGCCAACAGGCTGAGTACCTTGTTCCCTCACATCTACCTGTCTAGGACAGGACCCACTATGCAGCACACTAATGCTCACCACCCCTCCTCCCAAGTTTGGATGCTTGCTACAGCAGGGCTTACAAATGGGAGGAACTTGGGAGTTTGAACCTGCCCAGTTCTCAGGCTAAAATGGTCATTGGGAACAGTAGTAGCTCCCACAGATAGGAGAAAAGCTTCTATAGTAAATGCAGCCCTAACACCCACAAAGGACTTTAAAATCTAGCCTCCAATCAGCATATTGCACCACCCAATTGGACTAGAGAGAAACTAAATAGACTCAAACAATGAACAGCTACTTTCCTTCCCAGACATAGGAAGGGTCAAACAGAGAGGAGCAATGTCTCCAGATCATTGCTTTCTTTCAAATTTTATATACTAATATTTTAATTCTTTTTACTTTATTGTCAAAATCTTTTGAGATTTCTTCCTTTTGTTATTTTCATCTTACTGTGTTTACACATTTTTTTCTTTAGTTTGTAATCAGATAGAAGGAAGACATGACAGTATCAGGAACAAGCTAATAACTAGCAGGTGATCATCCTGGAATGACTTTGCTTTAGATTATATCTATGATGAAGCTCCAATTGGCAAGGCCCAGGAATAAATCATTTTAGGAAAGATTCTTGCTATTAATATACTTTTCTTGTTATTATTAACATATATAAATATATATATATATATATTATATAACAATCACTACCTATTAGCCCCCTTCTATTTGAGCACATCTCTGCAGATCGACTGTCTTGTAGGATGCTATATAGACAAATAGATGACTTATTAATTCTTAATTATGATCCTGTAAAAATTACTAAAATTATATCAGTGATTATTAAGTTCTTTTATAGTGGGACTTCTATTAGATACTTTCTGAGAGTCAAAACTGCAATGAGAACTCTCATTTCCGTGTGTCATCAGTTAATTGCTTCTTGATAGTAACCAGACCAGACTTTCTACTACTCAGAGCACATTCCAAGAGATTGTAAAGCAATTAACCAAGGGTCATAAAAAGGGGACTAATGATTTATTATAGGTGCTAGGACAGAAGACAAAGTATTGACTGTGTTTGTCTATACAAAACTTCACTAATAACTTAGTTATGGTTTTCAACTTTCAATGAACCTGTGAAGCAGTGACAGGTGATGGATATTTAGGCAGATAATTACTCCTAATTGATATGTATGTAAACATTCTCTTTGTAAACTTCTATTCCAATTTATGATTTGATTTTATGTGCAAACTTATGATGAACTTTTTAACATGATCATGTATTAGGAAAGATGCATAAGTACTGAGGACAAAGAGAAAAGAGGAAAAAAAAACCCCATGCCCTGCTTAGGATTGTTTCACTTTCCCCCCTTTTATTAAATAGCTTTCATAGCAAAAATTTTAAAACTTAGTAATGAACACTATAATCACTTTTCAAAGTGTCTCTTTTTCTTCCTGTGACATCCAACTAGCAGACTGAAAGCTAGAGCCTTGCAGTTAGTGCTGAGATAGAACAAAGGCCACATTACTTAATCCCCATCTGTCAGACTACAGGTGTCAATCACCTAAGACAGCAACTTTTTACCCTCAGAAAGAACAAGAAAGTTTTTAGGACCTTGTAGAAGTTGTCATCAGCATTTCAGTATAGTTAGTGAGCTAGAACATCTGGAGACCATTAGTCTTTAAAGCCACACCAGAGTCCTACTCTGTGCCCTATCTCTACCCTTTCCAGGTGGGGAGGCTCCCAGCAGGACAGATTAGCTATCATTGATGTTTTAGATAGTTAACATGTTTATGTGAAAAGCTAAGCAGGTTTTGACCTGAAGTGAAGCCAACAGACACACAAAAAGCACACCATGCTTTGATTATGCTTTTAGTTTAAGTTGTAGGCTAAAGTGAGGAGTTGTACGTTATATTACTGTAGTTCCCAGATACTTGTTTTAAAAACCTACTGAAAGACCCCTTGGCTGCTTCCACTTTTGGGCATGCTGATTTAGAAGTAGGAAGAGAAGGAGGAGAAGGAGGAGGAGGAAGAGGAGGAGGAGGAAGAAGAGGAGGAAAATAAGAGAAAAAAATCCAACAGTATGTGGTTGTGAGTTCACAAGATGAGAGTCTGTTCGGAAGACCATGAAACTGACTGCCCAGTGGCTGACTGTGGCAGAAGATCTCCTGGTACTCCACAGCTTATCCAGCATTTACTGTAGTTAGTGCTCTAGATTTTGGCTGCTTTGCATTGTTTGTCTTGATATTTTAGTAGTGTGTCTTATAACTATCAGTGAGCCACAGTTTTTGTTTAATTAAAATGTCCAAACTCTTATTGAAATCCTGATAATCTACCATTTCAATCTACATTTATTGAATCCATGTACATTGGATTAAGTTTGGCAATATTTTCATGTTCATTTCTTCACTGTTGTCTATTGAATTAATGGAGCTATCATTGCTTATTTAATGTGTTTCCTTACTAAAGTCTTTGGTGTGTCTTTTGATTAGTTTCTTGTGTCTTCTGCTTTTCAGGGAAACAACAACATGCTAAGCCACTCACAGTGCATTATAGGAAACCATATCACAAGGGTTTGAAACATAGCTGTTTCCAGGAACTCCCTGCTGTTAGATCTTGGAGAGTCATAAAAAGGAAGCCTTCCTACAAAGAACTGCACACAATGAAGACTGTACCATAAGGTTCACTTAGATCAGTGGTCTGCACTGCATAAGTCCTTGTTTGGTTTGGAAATTCTTCAGTGCATCTGTTAGATACAATCTTTACAACTCAGGAAAGTACAATAGTAAATACCTCTAACATTTCTCTCACACATTGCAAGAAGACAGAGTCCATGGTTAAGGATCTGGGCGCTTTCACCTCAGTTTCAGCCTCTCCTGATGATTACTCAGTCCCAATTTCATTTTAATTATCTTACTTTGCAGTGAATTAATATTTAAATTATTTTTTTTCAGAATATGTTTCTGTCATTTATTTTGGTATAGTCATCACTACCTGGGTTTACATTACTTTTTATTTTTTTCTGAAATATCCCATAATATGTATTTCTTGAATGCGCCCATTGTATCTAAACTTTCCAGCCTCTGTTTAGCTGAAAAGTACTTGATTTTGCATTCACCCTTAAGATAACTTTAAAATTATAAATTCTAAGTAGAATATTACATATATTTTATATGTACATAGCATCTTAGTTAGGGTTTCCATTGTGGTGAACAAATACCATGACCAAAGCAACTCTTAAAAGGACAACATTTAATTAGGGCTAGTTTACAAGTTCAGAGTTTCAGTCCATTATCATCAGGCAAGAGCATGTCGGTGTCCAGGCAGGCATGGTGCAGGAAGAGCTGAGAGTTCTATTTCTTCATCTGATAGCCGCTAGAATGCTGGCTTCCAGGCAGCTAGGGCAAGGGTATTAAAGCCACAGTGACAAACCTACTCCAACAAGGCCACACCTTCTAATAGTGCCAGTCCCTGGACCAAGCATATACATATTCCCCTTTTTTCCATGTCAGCGTTAAAAATGCCAAGAGTTATATGTAATGTTTTTCAAATTTATTTTATTGAATATTTCATATTCTTAAATTGTTGAAGACAGTTATTTCAAATACTTTAAAATAATTTCTGCTATAAATTCAATTATTTCTAGTGTGTGTACACTAAATTATCTATTTTGTGTGGCATTTAGTTTTCTTTTTCTTATCATGTTTCCGTGAATTCCTCAGTACTTTTATTTTCCTGTTGCCTATTTTTTTTTCAGGAGTTTCTAATTTATAGTCTTCAATTACAAAATCTCCATCATCCTATAGAAATTTTAGTTAGTTGCTTTTCAAACAGAACTCTTCTACATGCTCATATATGTTCTTTTAATTCAGTTTTTAATAATATTGTAATTACAAGGTTTCCCTATGCTGCTCTGGGTAATTTCTATTCTTGGCTCAGATACAGGCTAAATATACTAGCCAGTAATTTCAAATGTAATGTTTAGGTCTAAAAGTTGGCTTGAAATACAATATAGACATTTATCTAGTCTGTTTACTCAAGAGGTTTAGAGGAAGGTTTTGAGGGGATTCCATTTGTTTCTTCAGCCTCATTTAGGTCCCACGGTAAGTGAAGTATAAATGACTTACCTAGGAAACTTAACTTGATTTTGCTAAATCATGACTTTTCACATGTCTTAGTAGATCATTTCTCCCACCAATCTTGCCTTTACCAACAACTTGTAGAACTTATACTGTAGATTCTCAATATTTTTCAGTATATGGACATGTGTAATTGGCACTTGGAGCAGAGGACTTGACATAGCACTTGGCGTACTATTAAGAAAATGGAAACCGAATTCAAGAACACATCAACAAGATCATTCATCATGGTCAAGTAGGCTTCATCCCAGGGATACAGGGATGGTTCAATACCCGGAAATCCATCAATGTAATCCACTACATAAACAAACTCAAAGAAAAAACACTACATGATCATTTCATTAGATGCTGAAAAAGCATTTGACAAAATTCAGCATCCCGTCATGATAAACGTCTTGGAAAGACCAGAAATTCAAGGCCCATACCTAAACATAGTAAAAGCAATCTATAGTAAACCAGTAGCAAACATCAAACTCAATGGGGAGAAATTTGAAGCACTCCCACTAAAATCAGGGATTAGAAAAGGCTATCCACTCTCTCCCCATCTATACAATATAGTACTTGAAGTTCTAGCTAGAACAATTAGACAACAAAACATGATCAAAGGGAAACAAATTGGAAAGGAAGAAATCAAAATATCACTATTTGCAGATGATATGATCGTATACTTAAGGGACCCAAAAAACCCACCAGAGAACTGCTAAAGCTGATAAACAACTTCAGCAAAGTGGCCAGATAAAAAATTAACTCAAACAAATCAGTAGCCTTCCTATAATCGAAGTATAAACAAGCTGAGAAAAAAATTAGGGAAATGACACCATTCACAATGGTCACAAACAATATAAAATATCTTGGTGTGACTTTAACCAAACAAGTGAAAGATCTGTATGACATGAACTTCAAGTCTCTAAAGAAAGAAACGGAAGAAGACCTCAGAAGATGGAAAGATCTCCCATGCTCATGGATTGGCAGGATTAATATAGTAAAAATGGCCATCTTGCCAAAAGCAATCTACAGATTTAATGAAATCCCCAACAAAATTCCAACTCAATTTTTCATAGACTTAGAAAGAGCAATTCTCAAATTCATTTGGAACAACAAAAAAACCTAGGATAGCAAAAACTATTCTCAAGAATAAAAGAACTTGTGAGGGAATCAGCATCCCAGACCTCAAGCTGTACTACAGAGCAGTAGTGATAAAAACTGCTTGGTATTGGTACAGTGACAGGCAGGTAGACCAATGGAATAGAATGGAAGACCCAGAAATGAACCCACACACCTACGGTCACTTGATCTTTGACAAATGAGCTAAAACCATCCAGTGGAAAAAAGACAACATTTCTAACAAATGGTGATGGCTCAACTGGCAGTCAACATGTAGAAGAATGAAAATCGATCCATTCCTATCTCTCTGTACAAAGCTCAAGTCCAAGTGGATCAAGAACCTCTATATAAAACCAGATACACTGAATCTAATAGAAGAGAAAGTGGGGAAAACTCTTGAACACATGGGCAGAGGTGAAAAGTTCCTGAACAGAACACCAATGACTTATGCTCTAAGATCAACAATCGACAAATGGGAAATCATAAAATTGCAACGCTTCTGTAAGGCAAATGACATTGTCAATAGGACATAATGGCATCCAACAGATTGGAAAAAGATCTATACCAATCCTACATCCGATAAAGGGTTAATATCCAATATATTCAAAGAACTCAAGAAGTTAGATTCCAGAAAACTAAATAACCCTATCAAAAAATGGGGAACAGATCTAAACAGAGAATTCTCAACTGAGGAAACTCAAATGGCTGAGAAGCATCTAAAGAAATGTTCAATATCATTATTCATCGGGGAAATGCAAATCACAACAACCCTGAGATTCCACCTCACACCAGTCAGAATGGCTAAAATAAAAACTCAGGTGACAGCAGATGCTGGCAAGGATGTGGAGGAAGAGGAACACTCCTCCGTTGCTGCTCGGAATGCAAGCTGATACTGCCTCTCTGGAAATCAGTTTGGCAGACCCTCAGAAAATTGTACATAATATTTCCTGAGGACCCAACTATACCACTCCTGGGCATATACCCAGAAGATGCTCCAATATCTAATAAGGACACATGTTCTACTATGTTCAGAGCAGCCATATTTATAATAGCCAGAAGCTGGACACAACCCAGATGTCCCTCAACAGAGGAGTGAATATGGAAAATGTGGTACATTTACACAATGGAATACTATTCAGCTATTAAAAACAATGACTTCATGAAATTCGTAGACAAATGGATGGAACTTGAAAATATTATCCTGAGTGAGGTAACTCAGTCACAAAAGAATGAACACAGTATGTACTCACTTATAAGTTGATATTAGCCCAAAAGTTTGGAACACCCATGATTCAATTCACAGCAACTGTTGGACTGAGCATGGGATCCCAGATGGAGGAGTTGGAGAAGGGACTAAAGGAACTTACGGAGTTTGTAGCCCCATGGGGAGGGAGTAACAGTGCCAACTGGTCAGGCCCTGAGTGTTCCTAGAGACTGGACCACCAACCAAAGAATGCATATGGAGGGGACCATGGTGTTGACCAAATATGTGTCTAAGAAGGGCCTTGTTGACCATCAGTGGGAGGAGAGGCCCTTGGATTTGAGAGTGTTAGATGCCCCAGTATAGGGGGATGCCAGGGAGAAAAGGTGGGAGTGGGTGGGTGGGGTTATACCTTCATAGAGGCTGGGGGAGGGGGAATGTTATAGGGGGTTTCCAAAGGGGAGACATGGAAAGGGGAAAACATTTGAAATGTATATAAAGTATTAAATAAAAATACAAAAATAAAATTAAAAAAAAGAAAGTGGATAAGGTTCTAGAAGATAGAAAGTGAGACTGAGGGATTATGAATAACCTCTTATAGCTAGATAGCATGCATTTGAACATGGAACAGATCACTTATAGCAAGGCAAGTGTGTAAGCCTGAGGAACGTTAGGCTGGAGATGAAGGGAGTAGTGAAAGGGATACAGGAGAAATTCTGAAAGGAGACACAGCCAAGAATTATGTGAGTTGGGGGCTTTGGGGTACTTTGGCAGAAGTAAGAATACCAGAAAAGGTTTGAAATTGACCAAGTTACAACCACCCATATCTTTCCAAATTAAGAAAAGCATTTCATTGAATACAATTTTACCCTGGATGACAGAGATTCACTAAAAAGACCTCAGGATCTAGGAATCTTGGTAGGTGTGTTGGTGATCAAAAGATACCCAGTACACGGTCATCTTCAGAATTCACACGGCTGACCTAGGTAGAAGTGTGGACACACATCGGTTGAACTAGTTGAAGGTCAAGTCTGCCTGTCTTGTATAGAATAGTTAGTTTCACCCTCAAGGGAAAAATTGAAGCTGCTGAAATATTTAAAATGTAGATACCTTCAGAATGGTTTTATCATCATAAACTGTACTCTAAACTTAGCATTTTTTTTACCCAAAGAAAGTTTGATTAGATAATTGAACTCTAAATTCTCAAGATTTATGTGTCTTTCTTCTGTTAACAAAGTAAAAATGTCTGAGAAAGAGATACCAGCTGTATTAGTCAGGTGAGCAGTCCTGATAAAGTGTGTGTGTGTGTGTGTGTGTGTGTGTGTGTGTCTGTGTGTGTGTGTGTGTGTGTGTGTGTCTGTATCAAAATGACTCAAAGGCTGTGGTCTAGCTTGTGCAACAATGGCTGTCTGCCAACAGAAGTTCCAAGAATCTATGAGGCTGGGTGACTCAGCTAGTCTTCAGTGCATTCTAGAATCCTGAAGAAGCAGGCTTTAATACCAGTGAGAGAATGGACCTACTCAGTGAGAGTAAGGGCAAACAGGAAAAGAGAGCAAACTCCCTTCTTTCATGTCCTTTATATAGGATGCTAGGAGAAGATGCGACCCAGATTAAAGGTGTATCTTCTTACCTTAAAATATCTGGATTAAAAGGGTTCTTCCTGCTTCAAATGTTTGATTAAAGAAAAAAATTGCTCACAGATTTACCCAATCCATTTGGCTCTTGATTAATTTCAGATGTCAAGTTAACAACCAAGAATAGCAATCACACCAGTTATCTATATCCTGAACTCCTAAAAGATTGGATTATGAGAAAACTATTCAGAAGGGATTGTTAAGAATAAAAGAGATGGCTTGGAGAGACAGCAGGGTAAGGTACTTGCTATGTAATTATGAGGAACTGAGGTCCTATACTTAAGACCTATACTAAGCCACATGCAGTAGTACATGTCTGTAACCCCATAGCTCCTACACCTAGATAGATAGTGGAAACAGGAGAATCCAGGAAGATTGTGGGCCTCCTGGGCTATCATAGGCAACAGAAAACAACAGGCTCTGTCTCAAAGAAGGAGGAAGGCAAGAACCAACACATAAAATTCCATAAGATCTCAAATATGTATTGTGGCATGAATTATGTAAAAACAACATTGTAAAAAAAATCAAATACTCTTTTAACAAATGAGAATAGTATAATTAAGTTCCTGAGACATGAGGCCACTGCAGGACTTTATAAGATAGCTTCCACTTCTTTGGGTTCTATTCTATATCCTCCTGAAATAGTTATTTTACCACAGATGAATGAACATCTTTCTATTTTCAGTTTTCAGAAGATGCCAAATGATCATCCTGATGCAAGACAGAAGCTCCAAAATGAAAGAAAGATACACATCTAGAAAGCAAGGACAGTGGTTGACTTTGAGTAAAGAAGATAAAGATCTATCTATTGAAAAGATATAATTAAAAATAAGGCCATAGTTGGGCATTACAGTATGGACAATCATGGCAGAAATGAAGTTATTCTAGAGAAGATTACTTGTAGCTACCAATATATTGAGACACTGGACTACAAGGTAGAGAAATTTCCCCAGGAGTTTCACATTGGATAAGGAAAAGGCTGGATTCCTGGTTTCAGACAAAGAGGAAAATCTCACCTAGAAATAAATGTCATGTTGTGGATATAGCCCTGGCAATTTGCAGGAGGTACTGAGAGCCTGGAGCTGAGAAAAAAATGTGTCAATGACATGGTAGTGATGGGTGGGGCCACACTCTTTCTAGGACTGCTTGTGTAAGTAGGCCCCTTGTCCTTCTTCCTAAATGTCAGATGGGGGTATCATTGGAGTGTGGGGGTTTCCACTGGGCATCTTTGTTTGTTCCTCTTCCCAGTATTGCCACATTGAATAAAGTTCCTTTATCTCCCTTTCCTATTGAAGAGGTATGGCCATCCTTAAGTTGTTAGAGCCCAAGCTTTAACCCCAACAAGCGCAGTAACAAGAAAAATAAATCAAAAGAGTAATAATATCTATAAAGAATTGTGGGTAATAAGTAATGAATTGATTCACCAAATGATATTTGAGAACTACACAGTAAGGTGTAACTTGGTGTAAGGTATTACATTACCAACATTTCATAAAGAATTAATTCAAGAATGTAGATTAAAGCTCATCAAAAACAAAGAAATACACCATCTTACAAATTCATAACTTCCAACTAGACAACAAAGCTAATAGCAGTTATAACAAATATACAAATGACTCCATATAAATAGTGTAAATGTATAAATTAAATTATAAAATACAACCCAGCAGCTCTAGTTTAAGACAGTAATTATTATTTAATCTTGTTGAAGTTCAGTTTTTTGAGACATTTTACAGAGAATTTTAAATATTTATTTCTAGGTTCCTGCTAATATTTAGTGGGGATTTAGTGTGAAGCTTCCTATACAGCTAGGGAAAGGGGGGTACTTTTTTAGAATAGTCTATATTCATTTTCATAAGTTGCACCTAGATATTGAACTCCAGAAGACAACATTTTATGTTTAACTTTAATTTGAAAATAGACAATATTTTATAATTAAATGTAATTAGAAAATGTTCAATGTTATAATGCAAAGCATGGCAAGAATGAGGTCAACAAACTGCAAGATGAGAATGAAGTGGAAGTTTCTGTTTGTGTCATGTGATGCAGACTCATGTGGTGTTTTCTTGAGGTAAGACCCATGGGAAGACATGTGGTGTTTGAAGAGAGTATGAGTGAGACTCAATGGACAGTGATAGCACACTTGCATAGCTAGCCTTGCAACTCTTTGTTGGTCTTGAATCTTTGCTTCTTTGAGAGAGGCACAGCAGAGAACTCCTGGTGTCCCAGCTGGTCGTTCCTGATGACATGTGCTGATTCGGCAGAAGCCTATCAATTTCTGTAGAATCATGCCCTGCTGTTGATTGTGTTTGATATCCTGACACTACTGAACTGGACTGCCGGTATTCCAACAACAGAGACTGAAATAACCCCAAAGAACTACTTCTAAACAGGTCCACATCCCCTTGACCTATTTACCATTTTTCTCCCCTATCTTTGATGGATGGTAGGCTAGAAGAAAGGTTCCAGAACTCTTTTCAAAGTGGGTTTTGAAAAATCTAAGCCTAAGCAAGAAACTTTCAAGGGTTTGACTCTAAGCTTTTGCAGAGCTGAAGACAAGTAACTTAGTGAAGTGAAAGGCCCAGAGTAGGGGTGAACCTTTGTCAGTCTCTTAGTTAGGGTTTCCATTGCTGTGAAGGCCATGACCAAGGCAACTCTTATAAAGGACAATGTTTAATTGGGGCTAGCTCACAGGTTCAGAGGTTGTATCCATTATCCTCAAGGTGGGGAACATGGGTTCAGGCAGGCATGGTACTGGAGAAGGAGCTGTGAGTTCTATGTCTTGTTCTGAAGGCAAACAGGAGAAGACTAGCCAGTCTTAATCATGAGAGACCTCAAAGCCCTACTCCACAGTGATACACTTCCTCTAATGAGGCTACACCTCTTCCAATAAGACCACACCTTATAATGCCACTTCACATGGGTGAAGCATATTCACACAACAGTCAGCTATACATCTGTCAGAGGATTAAAATCCAGAACATATACATATTTTTAAAATTCTCAAAAAGCAGAATCAGAAACAAAACAAAACAAATGACCCATTCAATTAAAAAACTGGGCTGTGATTCTAAACAGAAAGTTCTTAAAAGAAAAATAAAATGACTAACAAATATTACAAAGAGTGTCAAGCTAAGTAATTTAGAGAAATTCAAATAAAAACTACTTCAAGATTTCATCTTACCCAGTCTTAATACTTAAGATAAACAGAGCAACCAACACCATGGAGAGGATGTGGAGAAAGACATTGTCTGTTGATGGGCTTGCAAATTTGTATAGCCACTCTGAAAGTCAGTGTAACAAAGTCTCAAAAAGCTAAAAGTATATCCACCCTCCTATCCTACTGCTTGGCATATGCCCAAAGAACTTGACTTGCTCCTCTGGAGATAGTTCTCCAGCAATATTTATTGCTGCTCTGTTCATTATAGCTAGAAAATATGGATGAAAATAAAATGTGGTACTCATACATTATAAAATGAAATTCACTGGTAAATGTATGGAACTAGAAAATATTAAATTGAGTGAGATATAACTGGCTCAGAAAAAACAAATGTCTCATGTCTCTCTCCTGTGCTTCCTAACTCCAAAATTTCAGGTATAAGCATATAATTATTCTGTGATTACTTTTAATGACCGAAAACGGTAAAATAAAGGGAGCATGGGGGTGAGGAATCCATAGAGAATAACGGGACACAAGTTATTTGAAGGGGAAATTGGAGACAGAATACTAGTTGGAAATGAGGGAGGGAAATCAATACAGAAAGACAGGGAAGGAGGAAAGATAAATAACACTAATAATTCTTTAAACAGCCTTAAGGAAATGTGTTCTTTTATAGTCATCTAAAATTACATATAACACATAGTAGAGTAGAGCTAGGTCTGGCCGGAAAGCTTCCTTTCCAAGTACTAGCTTTCATGATACCAGATGCTGCTATGCAAGCTGCCAGTGGGGTAAGGGGTGGCTAAGTAATCAACAGTCCTACCCAACTGTGATACCTATGAACAACAACAATAACCAGCATGGCAAGATATCCCCAAAGGGGCAATAGTGGAATTTTTTTCTTGGTGGCGATGACAAGCTATCTTATTAGATGTATGTACTACTCAACAGGAGGGAGATCTTATTGGTTACTCGAAACTTAACAATCTTCTGGGAATGGTATGGTCATGAGCCTTGGAGTAGACCCTACTCTAGTTGTGTTATTGGAACAGCATAATTACAAACTGTATTTCAGATATTTGCTTAAACTCATAGGTAAGTCTAGCTCTTCATCACAGAAAATCTTCCTCTCACCAGACAGCAAACATAAAAAGAAAATATAACTGTTAAAAATTCAGAGAAAAACTTATTATGGAGTGTTCAACCTCAAGGGATAAAATGACAGTACAACTTCTACACCTAAGGCTCAGAAAACATTAGGAAGAAGGGCTAAAATTTGGTACGAAAGAAAGAGATGATCAGGAAATGAACTGCAAAATTGTGTTTTCTGGTAATGACAGAAACGTTTCACTTATGATACTTCAACAATATGTCTGCTTAAGAAAGACTTAAACAGTGATAAGACACACACACACACACACACACATTGTATAATAGGCCAATTGAAAGGAAAAGAGAGTAGATTGATTTTGCTCACAGTAGGTGAAAATATGTTAAGGGTGTCAGAAAAAAACTTTTCCAAAATAAATGTAGTTATGGACAAACGCCTGTGACTAGTCTAAATATAATATTTCATTTATTTTTAATTATGTGGTTGAGCATGTACATGAGTGCAGGTGTCCAAGGAATCAAGAAACATCAGATTCCCCCTTGAGCTGGAACTACATAGATGCTGAAAACCAAACTTTAGTCATGTGTAAGAGCAGTACACACTCTTAACCAAAGAACCATCTCTGTAACCCCTGGAGGCAATAGAAGTCTATTTTTAATTAGGTAAAATGTTTGGTATCTGAGTTATGTCTCCATTTGTTTTTTAAGTTGTTTAAAAAAATAAAATTTTAAGCCAATGAACCAAATGACCAAATAAAAAGCACATCTTGGAACATTTGGCACTCAACACTCACAACATGATTGTTTTAAGGAAGGATGTTATAAACAATAAAGATGCCTTAACTGTGGACCCTGATTCAGTGGTAATTGCAATGGAAAGAGAAATGTAGATGTGAATAAATGGGAGAACGTGAATAAGGTAAGTCACGTCTTCCATTACTAAAATGAAAATCACCTGCAGAAAAGGAATTTGGGGGGAAAGGGACAGAGATTCCCAAATATTCAGAGGAATATTTAACTAATAGATCATTTAACTAAATAGAAAGGGTACCATAATATATATGTTCAAAAGATGCCCAAGTTATGCTATTTTAATGAAATTCATAAAGCCAGTCATCATTGCCAAGGAAATGGCTTATTTTCACCATTTTCCCATGATGGTAATAAAGCAAATATATTTCTAAGTAAAAGACAATTAGCCTCTAGCAGTTTGACTTTGCCACTGGCTTCATAGTTGGCACTATAAAATGTAAAAAGGAGAAAAGAACAAATGGGAAATTAACAAGGTGTCTGACCCTTATAAAAGGTTATTAATTAGGAAAGCAAAGCTGGAATTTCAATGACTTTTTCCTAAGTTAAGATATAGCATGCTGAGAATCACTGCAGCAGATTGCCTGGCAGTGACATCGACCTGGGCAAGATGTCAAGTTAGGCCAACCAGCTGAGTGGGTGTTCTTAATCAATAAGGTCCTAAAAAATAGATTAGATACTCAGCAAATACACATAAGTCATAGCAATTAAATACTGAGAATGGCATTTATTTGGATGAATACATGTATGTTTTTTGAGAGTAATCTTTGCACAAGTCAATAGTCCAAGAAAATTGAAAGTGTGAAAATGCATGATTTCCACTCAGTTCCACTGAGTGACCAGTCAACAACTAATGCAGTGATTATGTGACATCTACAAGGCTACATTTAAAGGTAGACATGGACATGCCTTCCTTGAATTGATGAATCAGTTTCGCAAGTAATGGAGAGCATGTGCACACTCCTGAGTGACTCTGAGACAGAAGAGATGCAGATAAGGGCTTTGATGTTCCTTCCAAAATGAATTCCTATGGAAAGCTTTGCACTCTGTTGTCTATTGTTGAATACCTAGCCTGCTCAGAAGTTATTTCCATTTCATTTGAAGGGCAAAGGTGTTTTCCTCTTATAAACTCGGTTGGTGGTACCACCTATCATGGACCAGCCTTGGCTTGCATAGCGGTTGAGAGAGAAGGGGTATCTGGAAACAATGAAAACAAACAACTTGTAGTCAAATCCAGAGTCCAAGCTGGTAGCCTGTATTCTGCTTGAGACAGCCTTCCAGATTGCTCTGTGTTCTGTTTTCTTGGGAAATCTGAAGACAGCTTTCTCTATGTTCTACAACCAGTTCTCTCTTGCTATTCTTAAAAAAAAAAAAAAAAAAAAAAAAAAAAAAAATCTCTGGATAGCTCATCTCTTGCAGATCATTAGGCCAGTCTCTTATTTACATACCAACACAGTCATTTAGTCCAGGTTTCCTTTTGGTTATCTGTGAATCATCCTCCCATAAGCCACGCATTTGATTCTTAGGAGAGGCAAGTACTTTTTTTCTAACATAGCAGAATAGTTCAGAATTCTGTCTGCCTCTGATAAACACAGAGGATAAGCTAGCTAAGTATGACTCTGCCCTGAAGTTACAATTTCTACCCCACTAAGGCCTAACCTTGCTCTGTCCCAGGCTGACCCTGAACTCAGGAATCTTTCTGCCTTTGTAAGCTTAAAAAGCTTAGCTGTGTGGGATCTTCTGCAATCATTACTCCCTAACACCTTTCTGACAAGCTGGCCTCTTTAATACCTTTCTGACTAGTTGGCTTATAGCTGCTTTTGTTTCTTTAGATTCAAGAAGTCCCTCATATAATTCAGATTGCATCTTTATATTTTGCATAGTTGAGAAATTATGTATATTTTAATTCATGCTTTTAGAGCTCTTTTCCACAGTCTTAAGGGCTGTCCTGAAGGTCCTAGCATTTATCATTTTGCTGAGACATTAGCCAAACCTTTGCCTTCCAGACTTGTGCTGTCTGATTAGCAAAGAGTCATTAATGTTAACACAGAGGACATTCCTTGAAGGAGAAAGGTAAAATATGTATATTATTATGAAAACAAGCCTTATGCCCACAGCAGCCATTGACTCTCCTGGAGGCCCAAGCCTACTGACTCTATCCCAGGGTCAGGAACCACGTCATTCCACCCCTACCAAGGCGATGCTGGACTCAGTAGGTTAACACCAGCATCTCAAAAACTGGTTAAGGCTCATATCTCACCTAGCATAAAAGGAAAGAAAGGAGCAGAAAGCCATGGGGCTGAGTTTCAATGTCTCCAGAGATCTATTGCTAGCAGTCGTTGTCATCATTCCTTGCTTCTGCCATTTCCATGATAAAAATATTAGAGGTATGAAATTGGGGAAGATCTTAAAATGTCAGTACTGCTAAAAGTGTTTGCCTCTCTGTCCTAATTTTGAAAGATAATTGATAAACTTATAATCTTAAGACCCAGGTGAGCTTTAATATGGTAGAATAGTTGGAAGAATTGATAAATATTTACTTGAGTTACAGAATATGTTATAACCTGCCTTGACAAAAGACTTAAAAGCAACTCGTTGAATGGTATTTTCCTTCAGCTGTCTTTTGCAGAATAGATCAGCATTTTGTGATGTCAAAATATTTTGTTGCTAGTAATGTTGCTTGGGAGTGTATCTGAGCACCCAGAAATGTGCTACTTTTATGGGCTTTTATCCCATGAAAGGAAATGCTCGGTGTTATTAGATAAAGTCCGGTATTTGTGTATACAATTGCCTAAAATGTGGGAAGCCCTAAAGGTATGACATATTTATATAATCATGAATTTTCTTTACAAGTTCTGTTTTTTGAAAAGGCAAAACTGCATAAGGCCTAGGACTTTTGGCATTTAAAGATATGGGTCTTCAAAATGAGAATATTTTTGGAAGTAAGGAAAGTTTATATTTTCAACAGAGTCTCTCAGTGTTGTTTTTTCCTCTTGAGCTGAGAACAGCAAGAGAACCTGAGAACTGCAGGAAAAGCCTCCAAATAAAATTGTGTTTCATAACCAAACTGGTTTTAGTTTTTGCATCACATTTTGCTTCATTCAATATTTCTCTATCCATTAAACAATATCTTTGAATAACTTGATTTGTAAGCACTAAGGGAAGTTTTTTTCCTTGCCACCTTCTTAAATTTAATAAAGTGATAGTAGTAGGTTTTCCTCTTAGATCCATGTCTTCACTAGTCCTGAATAGCTAGTGAGGATTTTAGTAACAGGCATGTATCCCTACTGTTGAATGGACCTTAATTCTAATTAGAGAGCTGTTGTTACTGCCAGTATATCAGTGCCACTATTTTATCCTTATGTTTATTATGTCATTCTGGTGATCAAGTACTAGTCCTCCGAGTTTCAGAATTATTCCTCAGAAAGAAGGTATCCAAGTCAGCTCCTGCTTGTGTCCTCAGAGTCTTGGGTCTGAAGTGTATGGGTTCTTCAGCAATGGGTATCTTTTCAATCCCTGGGAGTCAACCAGGGGCAACAGTGATAGCCTGCATTGTTTGGGAGGGTGCCTCTTGAAATCCCTGATAAATAACATGAAAGGATTCTTGTGTGGTTTTGTTAGATAGTTTATGCTTCCTTTTTTTTTTTTTTTTTTTTTGACAGGCTCAAGTTTTTATTCGTGGGTCTCTGTGTCTAGAAGAAGGTGTTGAGCCTCTTGGTGGTGAAGTGTGGCTTGCTTCTTAAGGGAAGAAATGTTAGCTCAAGTCAGATAACTTCATTTAAAACATATATGTGTACATGCAAGAGCTACGCTATGGTGTACCAGTTGGTTGTAGGTACCCATGATTATTTTTTTTCTGCTTGATACGGATTGTATCTAATTTTAGGTAAGTGTATAATAACACAATTCTTAGTAACTTTCTCAGGCATCTTTTAGTACAGCAGCTGAAACCTGAGCTGGCATTTAAACAATGTGAATGAGGTACTTGTTATGATGACATTGGAAGAAACTTTAATTGCCAAGTTCCAGAAAGCAGTTTGCTGGTAGAAAGCATGGCAAGTCAAGGCACTGTACAGGTTGCAGTTGGTAAGAAGAGTAATAACAAGCCACCAAAGGGGTTCAATATTCCCATTAAAGACTTTGACACTTTACCCACAGAGCTCAGAAGAAAGTGAAGTGGTTAAAAGAGGTTGGAACTCAGTAGAATATACTTTCATTCTACATGGTGTATAAAACAAAATGAGTACAGCATAAAAATTGATCTCAGCCTAGTGCTTGATAAGTAAATAATCAGACTATTTCTAAGTACATCATGCCCCAAGTTTTGTAACTAAATAAAAAGAATCCAAGTAGGATGTAGAAAGTATCCCACAAAGCTTTGCTTTTTCTTAGGTATTTAAATCATTACTGAGATTTATAAATCAAGATGAGTCATCAGTGATGGTGGTTGTTAGAAGAGACTGTTTATAAAACACTATTAGTTTTTTTCAACAGGTTTGGAGCTAAGAGCTGCTAAGCCATCATATAGAAGTTTCCCTGTGTGGGAATTAATGTCAAATGAACTGTGGTAATCTTATATACAATTGAATTTGTATACGGCCTGCAGCAGACAGTTCAAACAAATAGCCTGTTTTCTCCATGACTCA
This sequence comes from Rhynchomys soricoides, assembly GCA_019843965.1. Lineage (NCBI taxonomy): Eukaryota > Metazoa > Chordata > Mammalia > Rodentia > Muridae > Rhynchomys > Rhynchomys soricoides. Next base: position 5,235,478 of record JADRCH010000305.1, on the reverse strand, counting down.
GTCCAGGAAGCCGTCTTACTATCTTCAAGCCAATTCATAGAAAGTCTTATTTCTGCCTCTAGCACTAAAGCCAGAAATCAAATAAAATAAAATCAACAATCAAATAAAAATAACTTACCAGGAATGAGAGGAAGTAAAATGTACATTCCTAACTAGCCATCTAGGATGCCTTGCTTCTAGCTTGCCCACCTTTAGATCCTTACTCCCAGCAGCTTCCCGTTAGAACACATGAGAAGCCATTTCTCTCTCTCCACTATGAATTTCATTACTCTGTGGCCTGTGTGTCTGCCAAAGCACAGGATATGGAGGACCCACTTTTGTAGGAAATACTGAAAGGCAACCTTTGATTTTCCTCATGTGCCTGGTCTTCATTTATTTCTTAAATAGACTTTGTAGCTACTAGCAGCTAAAAAGAACCAAATTTCCATTGGATTTTCTTAGTTCTGTTTGCCTTTGTTGATGTCTACGACCTTCAATGGAACTATATTTTTGAGTTAGCATGTATCTGAGCATGTACATTTGTAAGAGAAGAAGAGATAAACAGGTTAAAAAATAGTCTCATGAGAAGACAAACTTGAGATGGAAGAATGCATAAAATCTCACATTTTGGCATCAAGATGCAGTTCGGCCTCCTTGTATTTTTCCTTGAAAAGAAATGGAAAAATCCAAAAGAAATCCAGAAGGGATGCATGTTTAGTTATCCTGGTTATGGCCCATTAGAATGCTATTCTTTTCCAACTATAACTGTTTCCTGATGGCTGACAAGTACTTCAAGATTATAACTCATGTAGATGGTCAAATTAAGCAAACAAGGAGACATCCTCATTCACAACTTTTCTAACACTTGCAACTCCAAAATGGCTTGATATATTTTGTAGCTTTTCAACTTCATGCTCTTAGAAGAACTAAAGTTACTTATGTTTCCAATGAGTGTTAGTAAGATGCTTTAAAAGAAGTTAAAAAATGTATAATATAAATAAAAGCTATAAAATTCCAGGAGACATGTAGCCTGTCTAAAGTACTGCTTAAAACAATTTCAGTCTTTTAAAATGTACTTTTAAGTTTATTTATCTACTATATGTATGTGTGTTTCTGTGCATGTTGTCATGCAAGTGCCACATCAGGAATGTGGAGGTCAAAATCTTATTTGCAAGAGTCAGTTCTCGTCTGCTTTTTTGGGTTTTAAGCATTTAACTTGGGTCATTGGCCTTGGTGAAAAGAACATTTATAAGCTGAGTCCTCTCATTGACCTAAATAGCTTACTTCCTATGCATAGCTTTAAACTTTGATTTTTCTCTTTTTGTTTTAGTCATTTATTAACATAGTATTTAAAACAGAGATGGAATCTCACACAGTAAGCACAGAGTTATCATGTGTCTTCAATCACAATAAAGTGTAAGCTGTCTGTATGAAGGAGTTGAATCTTACAAGCACTGAATCTTACATTAGCTCTTATCTCATAGCAGTGACCACATATCAGTTTCCAGCTTGTAGGTCATATTTTTAAGTCTATTTCACAGTCACAGTGACCACATATCTACTGCAGGGTTGATAGAGTATTGGCATTAGATAGAAGCTTTCCATTTCTTGGGCATGAAGTTAAGAGCATCCTTAAGAATAGGAGAATTCTGAAATGAAACTGGAGATATGAATCCTTGATGGCTTTGGGAAGTAGAGGTTGCATCACAACAAGGACATTTAGGAATGAGAGGAATACATTGTGATATCTTAAAGCATTGCTTTGGCTTCTCTTTGCACTTAGTTGAAATTCTAACATTCCTACATACTAAGTGTACATTGAGAAATGTGATCAGTAGGGGTTCGTGAGGGGTTGTCTCACAGAACTAAGTCTTACCACATTCAAACTCAGTCCTTGTCACTGATAGCTCTTTCACAGTGGGCTTAAACTTTTATTGTGAGAAAGGCTAAACAATAACTGTAGGGTTTGTACTGATAAAAATGTTTACTTTTATGTATTTTAGCATTTGAAGGAAGAATAGCATCAATAGCCAAAACTGATATTGTCCTTACTGGGTAGGAAAGGGATGTAGAATTAGAAGCAACATCATAACCATGATTGGTGTCACCCTTTCCAGGTAACCAACTTATTTTCTCAAGTATGTGTAAATATTCTCATCAGTGTTCTTGTGTAAACTATCCAAAGGCTTGCTAAGTGACCTATGATAAATTACTTGACCATAATGTGCTTCATTTTCATCATCCCAGAGTTTGAAGGCAATTCCATATAACAGCCTGCCCTATCTTGCAGGGATTCTGGAAAGCTGAAGTAAAATATTGTTCACATTCTGCTCTGATGCATTGATGCTATTGGCTATTAGACACATGTCTTCATACTTAGAATAAGAAAAATTGAAAGGGGGCTTAGAAATATAATTCAGTCAGTTTTATTTTCTAAAACAAACACATTCTATTCATCGATAAAGCATGGTTCAGTAATTAAGAAATGTTCTAATTTCCATTTTATAAGTAAGGAATTGAGGCAGAGAAAGCCTAAATTATTTGCCTTTTGTTACAAATCTGGTTAGTAGTTGTCCTAAATGTTTCAGTTTTATTCCAAGACCCATGTTCTTTTCCTTTAAAGCAGTAGAAATAACATTTTCAGAATTCAGACCTAGATTGAAGATCTGACACCAGTATTTACAAAGCTTCCTTCCCTCATAATCTGGCCACCAAAACTTGCATTATATCTTAACTAAGACAAAGCCAAGGTATTATCTCCACTTGATTGGGCTACTTACAGGCATTTGTTATTTTCTCCACTGGTCAGTGTTTCTACTTTTATGCATATAGGATGCAGAGCAAAAAAGACCTGCAGTCAGGAAAGACAGTGGAGGAGCTTTAGGTCACGTTTCTACCAAGACTGAACAACTTCAGTGTATAGTAGAGTTCTCATATATGACAGAGATTAAAAAAATCCAACCCTCACAGCCTTAGGCAGAAAGTGCGCAATCAACACTTGTGAAGAGGACCACAGTTCCCTGCTCTGATTTTTCTTTCTGTAATCCTTCCTCAAGCTGATCTATGATTCTCATAACTTGAAATCTGAATTCCTGACTTAAATGACGTAGTCTTTAAGTGATAGCTCTCCCATATGCATGAACAATTATTTCTGAATCCCCTTAAAATGTACTCTAAGTGGAAGTATCTTGTTCTGATCCCTTACAGAATGCTAGTTTGGATTCTCAGATGATTTGGACACTAATGACCTGATACCAGAAGTTATGTAGTCTCATGTTAGCATCCCTATTTCATTCTGAATCCCCTATCAGGTAGAAATTGGAAAATCCTCTAGGCATTCAAAACCGTGTGTGTGTGTGTGTGTGTGTGTGTGTGTGTGTGAGAGAGAGAGAGAGAGAGAGAGAGAGAGAGAGAGAGAGAGAGAGCTATTATATGTCAGATATTAGACAGGTTAGCTGGGTGAGGAAACTGAATTCACACCTATTCATTCACTCTATTTTGCTTCTTTTTCAATGTTTTTATTTTTATTATAACAAGATCTTGAGTAGATAATATCCTAATTTTGATTTAATTGGTATGAAATTGAGGCAGAGAAAACCTGAATTATTTGCCCAGCATTACATATTTGGTTAGTAGTTGTGGTAAATATTTCAGTTTTATTCTAGGACACATATGCACTCATTTGTTCATTTCTTTGTTCATTCATTTATTTGTTTTCTTGCTTGTTACTTGAGACAGGTTTTATCTGTACAGCACTGGCTGTCCTAGATTAACTTGGTCTCGAAATCAGAGGTTCACCTGCCTTTGCCCCTAGAGTGCTGGGACTAAAGGTATACATCACCACTTCCAGTCAGAATCCACATTCTTAAGTACTATGCTAAGTCAAGACTGTATATTTAAAAGACATACCTGGCAGAAGAGGTATTGTATGAAAGATGATTTTTAAAATGAGAACAATGGTCCAATAAAGAATTAGGCCATGACCATTCCCAACAGTAATGCCATGTGCAGTGGCACAGACTCTAATAATGTACTGCTGGTTAAACAAAACAAAACAAGATGTTCCATGCTGAGTAATCTTGTCCACTGCAAAGGCAATGACAAATTAGTGGTACAGAAAGGAGGTAGATGAGCCTTATCTATAGACTAAGATGTGTGTGTATTAACACTGAAGAGAAATTAAAGTGATAATAGAGTCTACTACCATTAGAGGTAAGGAGGATCCATGCTTCTAAGCCTCATCCATCACAGACATTGCATAGATTGTCAGAGTAAGAATGGTTCCTCTATTAAGGTGATTGACCCATCTAGGGTTGTCAGGGACTTCTTTAGTTTTACCACCAAAAAACCCCATATATCCAAAAGTCTCAGAACAAAAAGGTTGGTAATGACTGGAAATGGGTTTCTTGCTGAGTGTAACTGTGAATGTGGAGAAAAACAGATACTATGAGAAAACATTTTATATAAGTATGTTCATAGGCCAAGTAGGAGGATAGGGCTGATAATTGTAAAAAGCATACGATTTCAGAGAAGGCAACTGAAGGGTGCACATAAAGAACACATGCTGAGGACATCATCTATGATGGAAAATGCTTCATTGAAGTTACACAGAAGAGAGATGGATGAACGTAGACAGCAGCCTAATTGGAAGTTGTTTTGGTACAACTTCCTGCAATCCATTTATAGTGCTTCAAAGGAGAGAAAGAACATAAGGTTTACAGTCTTTTCTCCGCATACTGAAGAAAGAAATAGTCTTACAAGGACCTCAAAATACAAAGCCGAATCTCCCCCATGTTCCATATCACTCTTTACAGATTTGGCCCTCTTGTTTCTACTTTCCATGGTACCTTGCTGAAATGCCACTGCCCTGCTGTACACACATGGCCACCGAATTTGTACATGGCAGTTTAAACAGTCTTCAGATACTGCTCAAGATCTCGGAAATAAAAATTTGCATGTTCAGAAGAAAATTTCACAGTGATACAATTCGAGCTGATGAGCAAGTAACTCATCCATGGCTAGTTAATCAATCAGGACCATTAGACTAAGCTTTACAGCTAAAATTTGTCTCTTCCAGGCAATCAATGAAGTCCTCATCTCTGCAATATAATGAAAGAAGAAAAAACAAATTTGCTAGCTTCCATTTTCTTAGGAAATGAAGTGTTCTGTAGCATGTAGCTGGGCAGTGCTACATAAGCCTTGATAAGTATATGAAAAAATGAAAAACATATTTTCAGTAGGCTAATAAGGATTGCATAGGTTGACAGAGATCAACCATTAGATAGGAAAGCATTTGGACCTACATCTATTAGGATAGTGGCAAATTCCTGGTGATTCCTAGTTCTAGGACAAGACCATGGATGTAGTTGGCAGCACTGGAGCTAGGGAATGCAGGGGCTAAGGTCAGGTAGTTACAGGAAAATATTGTGAGCCAGGCTGAGCATCTGGAATTGGAGCATGGTGAGAGAGAGAAAGAGGGAGAGAGAGAGAGAGAGAGAGAGAGAGAGAGAGAGAGAGAGAGAGGAGAGTAGATATCAGACCTGAAGCCCTTAATATCTGACCATAAAAAGCCAGAAAACATCAGCTCTAAACAGGAAGTGAAGCAACTCTGAACTCTGAAGTGTGTAGGCTTAGATATTTCAAAAACTACTTTAATTAGGGTTCTTAAACCCTTTAACCTCCCTTGTAGTCCACCAACCAAAGGTAGGGGAGAAAGATGGTTAATAGGACAAAGAAGATATGGACCTGTTTAGAGGTAGCTCTTTGGAGCAATTCCAAACATGAATCAGTAGCAGCAGCTCCATCCAGAAGAAATCTCAAGGGTCTGCTGAATTGCTGCAAGTCTGAGCCCAAAGATGTGGCAAGAAGCAGCTGAAATACCACAAGAAGTTCCTTGCAGAAATTTCTGTCTACTAACACATGGCAAACAAAGATCAGTGAAGACCAGTAAATTGTTGCAAGGTGTACCAATGGAAGTGTTATTAGCCAACACCAGTGAAGTGTTGCAAATCAAACCTATGAAGAGTGTCCTCTCACTGTTTGTGGGGTTATAATTATATTATTTCTAAACATTACATGCCATCTCAATTGTCTGTTTTCATTTTGAGCAAAATATCATATGCCACTTATCAAGACAGCTTCCAGAAAAACACCATGTTTTTATTCTAAGCAAAACATCACATGTCCTCCTTTCAAAAAACAGCTTCCCAGAAATCACATGATGCAACTGAGTCTCCAAATAAACCAGAAATTTCCACTTCAGAAGTAGACGGGTAAGCAACTCTGAAGTTGAGGGGGGAAGGGTTCCTGGAGTGGAGGGGAAAGTGGCATCCAAATATGGACCTGAGATGAAGATTCAGTTAATGAAATGGATTAATGTCTTTGAAGGCAAACAAGTAGAATTCTAATGTTGTTTACTCACCCGAAAGGTATAGGGTTTAGGGTGATAAGCTATGTCCAATACAACAGAGGGAGCACAATCCTTCAATTATTTGATATTTAGTTGCTTAATCTTAAGAAATACAAAGTTGAGAAGTGTTGGGAATATCTTTGCCATCAAGTTTATGCACCTCTGGTTCAGTGGAAAATTGAATATAGTAGAAATTGTTGTCATTTCTGCAGTCTAAAAGTAGAACATTTAAATTAAAGATTATAAAACATATTAAAGCCTAGAACAATCTTTCTTCACAGCATTATGTTATAGGCACATTTATCTCAAAACTAGAGCTCTGTGTCATTGGGAAATATAAAGTTACATACTGTGTAATGACAAGTCCCAGAGTCTATTGTCCTGGCTTCCTTTATATTGCTGTGATAAAAACACTCTGACAAAAAGCAACTTGAGCAAGAATGGATTTACTTCATTATTCACTTACACATCACAAGGCATCATTGATAGAAGTCAAGCCAGGGAGCCAAGGTAGTAGGAACCTCAAAGCAAAACTGCTTGGGGTTTCACCCAACATTGCTGCCAGCCTGGGAACACACAAGCCAAACAATTCCACCAGGAACCATGGAAGGTGTTACTTATTTGCTTGCCCTCCCATAGCCTTAGCTAGCTCTCTTATGCATCACACGATCATCTACCTTGAGATGGTACAACCCACAGTGCGGTACTCCCCATCCCCTACTACCCTAGTACAGTTAGTAATCCTCCCCGTGGCCAAACTTTTTCAAGCTGTTATCCACTTAATGCTTTTCTCTCAACAGCTCTAGAGTGTCTCAAGATGACAATTAAAGCCAACTAGAACACCATCCAATAAACAAATATTCAGTAACTTTAACTCTTGAAAGTGTTTGGTTTTCAATTCTTCATAGACTTAGAAAGAGCAATTCTCAAATTCATATGGAATAACAAAAAAAACAAAAAACAAAAAACAAACCCAGAATAGCAAAAACTATTCTCAACAATAAAAGGACTTCTGGGAAATCAGCATCCCTGACCTCAAGCTGTACTACAGAGCAGTAGTGATAAAAACTGCATGGTATTGATACAGAGACAGGCAGGTAGATCAATGGAATAGAATTGAAGACCCATAAATGAACGCACACACTTATGGTCACTTGATCATTGACAAAGGAGCTAAAACCAACCAGTGGAAAAAAGACACCATCTTCAACAAATGTTGCTGGTTCAACTGGCGGTCTACATGTAGAAGATTGCAAATTGATCCATTCCTATCTTGATGTACAAAGTTCAAGTCTGAGTGGATGAAGGGCCTCCACATAAAACCAGATACACTGAACCTAATAGAAGAGAAAGTGGGATAAGTCTTGAACACATGGGCACAGGGGAAAAGTTCCTGAACAGAAAACCAATGGCTTGTGCTCTAAGATGAAGAATCGATAAATGGGACCTCATGAAATTACAAAGCTTCTGTAAGGCAAAGGACACTGTAAAAAGGACAAAACAGCAACCAACATATTGGGAAAAGTTCTTTACCACTCCTAGTCTGATAGAGGGCTAATATCCAGTGTATACAAAGAACTCAAGAAGCTAGACTCCAGAGATCCTAATAACCCTATCAAAAAATAGGGAACAGAGCTATACAGAGAATTCTCAACTGAGGAAACTCAAATGGCTGAGAAGCACCTAAAGAAATGTTCAGCATCCTTAGTCATCAGGAAAATGCAAATCAAAACAACCCTGAGATTCCACCTCACACCAGTCAGAATGGCTAAGATCAAAAACTCAGTTGACAGCAGATCTTGGTGAGGATGTGGAGAAAGAGGAACACTCCTCCATTGCTGGAGGGAATGCAAGCTGATACAACCTCTCTGGAAATCAGTTTGATGGACCCTCAGAAAAATGAACACAATACTACCTGAGGACCCAGCTATTCCACTCCTGGGCATATACCCAGAATATGCTCCAACATGTAATAAAGACACATGTTCTACTATGTTCATAGCAGCCATATTTATAATAGCCAGAAACTGGAAACAACCTAGATGTCCATCTTCAGAGGAATGGATACAGAAAATGTGGTATATTTGCACAATGGAATACTACTCAGCTATTTAAAACAATGACTTCATGAAATTCTTAGGCAAATGGATGGAAGTTGGAAATATCATCCTGAGTGAGGTAACTTAGTCACAAAAGAATGAACATGGTATGGACTCACTGATAAGTGGTTATTAGTCCAGAAGTCAGAATACCCAAGAGTCACTTCACATCAACTGTAGGGCTGAGTGTGTAGTCCCAGATGGAGGAGATGAAGAAGGGACTGAAGGAGCTGAAGGAGTTTGAAGCTCCAGGGAGGGAGCAACAGTGGCAACTGGCCTGACCCCTTGATGTTCCTGGAGACTGGATCACCAACCAAAGAATACACATGGAGGGACCTGTAGTGCTGGCCACATATGTGGCAGAGGAGGGTCTTGTTATCCATCAGGGGGAGGAGAGGCCCTTGGGCTGGAGGATGTTAGATGCCCCAATATAGGTGAATGCAAAGGCGGGAAGCTGAGAGTGGGTGGGTGTATGGGTGGGTGGGGGAATACACCATAGAGGTAGAGGGAGGGGGAGGGAATAGGGAGGTTCCAAAGGGGAGATCTGGAAAGGGGAAAACATTTGAAATGTAAATAAAGTATCAAAAAATAATAAAAATTAAAAAAAAAGAAAGTCTCTGGTTTTGACAATAAATTATCTGAGCATAGTGTATGCTTCTCCCAAAAATTAGAGTTGTTAGCATTTCCCCTTGTTTCTATCTATGGCAGCTCTACTTGCATTCAACCAGTTAGCCAAAGAGTCAGTGAGAAGCCCTCCGGACTTATCAATTTATATACAAGGTACCTGCTGGAATCTATATGTCTCTGGGGTGTTCGGGTTAATTTTTAGAAAAAAATAGATACTCTAAGTTAGAAGGAATTATAATGCATAACCCTATCTTCTCATATTGGTGCTGTTTCAACTCAATATTATGCCCATATAAAATGTTCTTTCAACTAATTTTTGACTATCTATTCATCTAGAGTAACATATTTCCAGTAAAAGATTTCTAAAAGGAAAATATTATTCTAAAAGGTATCTGAATAATTTTTGAACTCTGAAAAATCATTCTTTGACTTTAATCTTTATTCTAAAATTGTAACTTTCCATTTACATAATAAATACCGGATATTCTGTTGTCCAAGGCAATTCAACAGTCTTGGAACTTTTAGATTGATCATGTCCTACTAAAATACTATGTGTTCCTCTTGTATTCTGATTTTATTTTATATGCCATATTGACAAAGATATTGAAAGCATAACTTAGGATAATGAACACACAGAGTTTGAAGTATGCATGTTCAAGAAGAACTTACTTGTTCTCCAGATTAAAGGGCTAATTTAGAGTTGTTTATATCAAGTTAAAGGACTTTAGATCAACAACCTAGGAACAGTACTGTTTTGACAAACAAGGGACACAACAGAACACAATAGGAAGACCTATTTAGATAAAGCAGCTTCAAGCTATGTAAATTAATAACAGCTCACAACTTCCCACATAAAAATGAGTAAAGTTATATTGAGGTTGAGAAGCAAACAGAAGGGTTTTTGAAAACAAGTGTTTTCTTTCTGAACTGGACCAACAGCTGTCCAGCAGAGGGCTCCACAAGACTGGAGGATATTTTGATCCACAGCTCTGATGAGGTTCAAGTGAAGCTCTATTATGATTATGTACATCACAAAAAATCATGTTTTGAAAGTCAGCCATTCATAGTGTTTTCCAGGATGCCACACAGGAGAATGAGAGTAAAAAATTACCTATGCACAGCACACGCACACACACACACACACACACACACACACACACACACACACACACAGTAATCCAGTGCTGACTATATGGGGGAACTGTGGTCTAACACTCTGGGTATATGTAAACTAGTCAGCCTCCCAGACTCCTTTCTGGTGACACAAAGCAATCCAGTGTCTGAGCTGCAGGACATATGTGGACAATAGAAGCTGTTTCCTTGACAACCACTATGTGAAAGCTCTCAGAACATCTCCTCCCCAGGAGTTAATTTGTTTCAGATGGGGAAAGGAGATTACTTATAAGAAAGAAAAAGACAGACAGAAAGAAAGAGGCTCACAGGGTTTCTTTTTTTTTATGACCACTGTAAATCTTCATCTCTGTTTATTCCAAAATGGTAGGGTAAATAGTAATAGCATGGATAAATATTCATGACCTGCTCTCCTTCAAGATTGTAACTCCACAACAGTTTTTACCTATATGTGAAAGAAAGGATTGTGGTGAAATAGGAAAATTTCTTGGCTGAGGCAAATGCATTCAAAGTGTGTCGCCTATTTCTCCCAATTACTGAGAAATGTTTCGAAGGCTGTGCTTTTCTTATTGCCATTCACTATGAAGTGCAGATGTCTGTCACGTGGATAGAATTACTTATAAGAGAAAATGAGCTGTCATATAATAAAGATTCCATTTCTGATGTGCTGATTGGAATTGCTTCCCAGTTGTAATCTCTCAAATCTTCTCTGGCTTGCCCTCCTTCTTTGTACTTTTTGCCTTCGATTAGAAACTGTGCTGTATTCATGGGATGGAAATTTCCTCAATTCTATAAACATAGCAGTAGGCATGCAATAAGGATCTTTTGGATGACTAGTTAAACACTAGCATTGCATACCAAGGTGGAGTTAAGATTTGGATCTACTGAGTTGTAGAAAGCAAAGACATCAATAGTGGGAAGAAATCTAGGCATCTGTAAGTCCTTTTCTTCACTGCCCTGATAAACAAAGAGAACCAAACATACAATATCTTACAAAATGAAAAGGGTTCAGCTTTAAATCATTTTGGTCCAGAAGTTTCTCAAGAATAGACGCTAGCTTACATTTTACGGAGCGTCTCAGTGTAATATGGTCAAATGTAAGAAAGTATAAATGAAATTAAAAATCAAAGCCGAGGCCAGGAATATGGCCCAGTGGCAGAGTACTTGCCTGGCACATGCCTTTTAATGTATCAGGACAAAAATGTAAATAAAAAGTAAAATGGAATACAAATGTTTCCACTATAATTTCATGCCTTTTCTTGAAAAGATGTTGATGTTATCTGATATTATTGTTATAATTTTTAGGAATGCAAACTATCATTTTCCTATACTTTTTAAGTCCTCAATGAAAAATGAGTAAGCCCCTTTTTAAACTATTCTGCTGCATACTTCATGTACGACTCTTAAAGAATTTCCATTAGAGAACACATGAATTCTTAGATATGCTGGTTAACATTCAGAAATCTGAATTTCTTAAAGTTCCTGTGAAATACTTCAATAAATACACACAGAATACAATCTGAATAAATTACTAAGGTCATTAAATATAAAAAAAAAAGGATTATTTAAATATCAAGAGTCCACTAAACCTGGTAGCACATGCCTGTTATTTTGACCCTTGAGAGGTGAAGACACTAAGCTCAGGAGTTCCACATCATTCTCTACTAAGTAGGAAGTTCAAGGTCAGCCCATCTGAGCTAGAGGAGACCCTGACTTAAAGAAACCTGAACAAATAATTACAGTCATTATTAACACAATGTTGTACTTTGCTTATGATGAATGTAGTGTTTTGATTTTAATAGCATCAAGTTTTACAGAAAAGCTTCTTGAGCAGCACAAATACACAGACACAGTGATCTGTGCAGGGAAAGACAACACTCTAGAAGGAGACTCCCATTGGGTCCTTTTTCCAGTTATGTTGACTTTAAAGAAAATGCTTGCATCATTACATAAGCAATAATGGCTGAACATATGTGTACATAGTTAGAGAGACTACCTATGCCATCTAACATAATATTCCTTTCTTCCAAAAGAAAATATTATATCTTTAATTGATTATAAAACAATTGAGCAAGAATAAAGTTATAAAAATCAAAATTCTGAGCTTTTCATTTCCTGAAAAAATTATTTGCAAACTCTGTTGTATAACACTTTATACTTTTTCAAAGTCATGTGCAAATCAGCTAACACTTTGGCTGTTGATTTGCTTTCCTTTATTTCAAATTAATCTAAACTGACTAATCACAATTAAACAAGTTTCAAATAACAATTATTTTCTTCATTATCTTTGATTACTTCCTTTAAGAATCATAACATAGCTCTAAACAATAATGTGCTCAAGTTATAAATATGTCATATTGCAATAATCCGTAATGTTAGAATGAGAATAACGGCATCATACTGTTTGATCATAACTGTTGGTAATTTGTCCTCCAGAGGTGGTATTAATCATGAGGTCTTTGCAATTGCTGGGCATGTTAACATTAAAGGAACAATTTTGTCTCAAAAGGTATGCAGAATTGTCTGTTGCTTAAAGGAAATATTGCTCAAAATATGTACATAGTATTTGCAAACTTTAAAACTGTAATTTCTCCACAAATAAAGTTATAACATTGGATCTAGAAAAAGAGAAATAATGAAAGAAAAGAAAGAAAGGAAGGAAGGAAAGAAGGAAGGAAGGAAGAAAGAAAGATAAAACAAAAAAGAAAGAAGAGAAATAAAAGAAAAGAAAAGAAAAAATACAAGAAAAGAAGAAAACCATAAGGTCCGTGAAATCCCTGAGGATGAGTAAGAATCTGCATCCTCCTAATTTCAATTCCATTTAATGATGTACATCAGACCTTTAGTTGAACTTATTTATCAATAGATAAAAGTTTTGTTTTCATAATTCATTTTCAGTTTGGCCTGGAATAAGAGAATTTAATTCAAATACCCGGCAAGAAAAAATTTCTTTGCTGAAAGAAATGTTCACTTTTTAACTGAATATTTGGCTCAAGATCAGGAAGAAATAAGCTCAGATGTCCTTTACAATGACTTCCTTTATCATGTGAACCTTGTGTAGAATTATCTTTTTTCTTCACTCTGTCACCTAGAATATAATAAATTATGCCAGTTTCTCTTGGGCATTCTTCATGTATCCTCCAAATAATGTAATTTCCAACTTTTTGAAATCTAGCCATTTGAGAATTCACTTACCTCCAACAAAGGATGTGCATTTTGCCTTCCTCCCTTCCTAAGAGGCCCAGTGGTTGTGTGTGGTGTTTGATTTTCCAAGCTTCCTGCTGACAGCAGCACTCCTTCTTTGCAGTGTTGCTGACTTTTCTGTTCTAGTCTCCTCTTTTTCTTTCTCAGCCTGCAGAGTCTTTTCTTCCAGTTTTTAGACTGCTGTTATTTTGGTTATACAAATAAATTTTCCAACCTGCTCTGCTTCCTTTCCCAATGCCCATCTCCATAGCCTGGGCAAAAAGAAGTTGTAAGGAGAAAGAGTTCTACTTCTATTGTGTACTTGCGAGAAAGGAGTACAATATTACAGTCAGCTCAGTAGTAAACCTTTACTATAAGAGTATACAAGTGACGAATAACTACTCAAGTTAAATAAAAACTATATTCATTTATATTTATAAATAAAATAAAGCATATATCACTTTAATCTTACAGCCAAATGAAAAAAGTACTACAAAGAAAAAGATAAGGTTTAGTAATTGTGAAATTATGTAAGTGCTTTATTGGTTGAGAATATAAAACACAAAGCATATATTATCTGGATAATTTTATACTCACATTAAGGGAATAATGGAGACTCTCTTCTCACCATTAACTCAATTATCATGTGTTCCCAATAGTAGCTCTATCTAGCATTCTATTAAACATTTCAGTCTCTCAGATAGTAATTTAACTTACTAGAAATGAGATTTTGTCTTAGGAAACGCCAAAAGGTCAAAAGATCTTTGTCCTTTACAAAGCCTTGCCGTAAATATCACACTTGTACTAGATATACTTTTTTATTGTTAAAAGTAGATTTTTTTCCATATAATATACTGATTACTGCTTCTTTTCCCAGATTCTCCACACTTCCCCACCCACCCAAATCCATACCCTTTCTTTCTTTTATTAGAATGCAAGAAGGTGTCTAAAAAATAATAATTTATATAATATAAAAGAAGATAAATACTAGCATACCAGAATAGGACTAATCAATCATATGAATAGCAAAATAAGAACCAAAGAAAAACATCACAAGAGGCATAAGCAAATGCTAATACACACACATTTGTACACATAGAAAACCCATAAAAACATAACATATAAGCAAAATTTTGTAAGAAATTTATAAAGCCTAGAAAAAGCATTGGGAGCCAACAAACATGCAAATATACCATTAAGTTTGTTTTGTGTTGGCATATACTGCTGGGCATGGGGCATGCCCAACACTGTCCAATTGGCCAGGATCCAGAGACTATATAGCACAGATATTTAAGTTAGAAACAAACACAACTGGCAGAAAGGAAGAAGGAAAGAAAAGAAGGATAGAAGGAAGGAAGGAAGGAAGGATTCCTAATGAATATTCTTCTACACTCAAAGATCACTGTCTTGTCCAGTTGTCATCAGAGCGGCTTTCTGGCAGTTGATGAGAGCAGGTGCGGAGACCACAGACAAAATGTGATCTAAGATGTCAGTCAGTCTCCCTTGGTTTCCTCCCTTCAACGATCTGGGAACCCCAGGAAGAGGGGGAAGAACAATTGTCTGTGTCAGAAGATATGGAGGACACCAGAATTTGTCCCATTAAATCAAGTGAGCAGGGCTCAAAAAGACTTAAGAGGCAAACATGGGGCGTGCATGAGTTGGCACCAGGTCCACTGTGTATATGTTATGGCTGTTATCTATTTTTTTTTCCTGTCAGACACCTAAGACCTGAAGCAAACATATCTTTGATTTTTTTTTTTTAATGCTCTTGGGATGCTTTACCTCTAATTGGCTTGCTTGTCCAGCCTTAATATGAGGGCTTGCCTTGCTGTATTTTATCTTGTTTTGTCCTGTTTGAGTGTCATTTCCTGGAGGCCTGCTTCTTTCTGAAGAGGAAATGAAGAGGGAGTAGATCTGGTAGAGAGGAGAGGTAGGGGGATCTAAGAGAATTAAGGTAAGGGAAACTGTGGTCAGGATGTATTGTATGAGAGAAAAATCTGTTTTCATAATAAAAGAAAATAAGAGAACTATTGATAGAAAACCGAATGAAATAAATCTACAAATATAAATGATCATTATAAAAGCTAAATATTTAAAGCCACATTATGCTGATATATTATTTATGTAATTTCTGTGCTTCACACTTTCCATGCTCAGTACTGCTATAATTTAATTGCTCATTCATCTATAATGATATAACTATTATTTCATGCCTTGTTATAGAGTATCTCTATTTTCTTGACCTATTTAAAAGTTCACTATTTAGGAGAGTTCTAAGGGTCTTTAAAGTATCAAAAGTAAGGGTCAAAAGTAAAAGTTTCTAAGTAGTGTTTATTTGGGATATTGCATCATCTATGAATAAAGACATGAATAATTCTTCAAATATCTGTAATGACCAGCCTGGCAAGATAAGTTCATGGTTATAATAGTGGCATGGATGTTTTAAGAATAACAAACAGCTTTCAGATTTTACATAAGGCCATTTCCATAGGAGCAAATGAGTACCTGGCCCTGTAAAACTGAGCAAGAACCTGTGACTGAATAGGTCACAAGTCTTGAAGAAGAACCTGTTGCTACCATTGTTAAGTGGACATAGCATAACTGCCTTCCAAAGACTTATCTCTATATCCATAGAATAGTACATTTCTTTTTTGTTTGTTTGTTTGTTTGTTTCCAGACAGGGTTTCTCTGTGTAGCCCTGGCTGTCCTGAAACTCACTCTGTAGTCCAGGCTGGCCTTGAACTCAGAAATCCACCTGCCTCTGCCTCCCAAGTGCTGGGATTAAAGGCGTGCGCCACCACTGCCTGGCTTTTTTTTTTTTTTTTTATGTGCACTGTTGTTTTACCTGCATGTATGCCTGCGTGAGAATGTCAGACTCTTTACAACTGGAGTTACAGAAAGTTGTGAGCAGCTATGTGGGTGCTGGGAATTGAACCTGGGTCCTCTGGAAGAGCAGCTAGTGCTCTTAACCACTGAGCAATCTCCCCAGCCCCTGAATAGTACATTTCTTACACTTCATCAGAGAAGTGTATTTCTTTAGTAAATAACATTTAAAACAGAAACTCATAGCTACTCAAAGTGCTGTCAATAAGCTACTGTGAAACATTCAGCTCCAAATAGGATGTGGGTATCACCAGCTCCATCCAAATATCAGAAAACAAGGAAGAAGATGAGGTCAGAAGAACTATAAGAGAGAAATATCAGGGAATACTGCTACAAAATGGAGTATCTTCAGCAGGACAGGGTTATTGTATTCATGAACTCACAGCAGATGAGCACACAAAACTTCTTGTATACCTTTTCCCCCAGTTAATGGGTAAAAGCCTTAGAAAGCTTTTTCTAATAAATATACAACTCATTAGAGAAAGTACAGCAATTGAATGGTTTGTGACATGAATGTACGTGGATTAATATTCACTTGTGTAAACTACTGAAAGAGACATTCCTTTTTTTCTTTAATCTTCTTTTTACAGTTCCACATCCCACACCTCCTCCCCCCTCCTGTCTCCAAGAGGATGCCTCCTGTCCCACTCTCATGCCCACTCCACCAGACCTCCCCATTTCCTGGGGCCCCAGTATCTCAAGGGTCAGGTGCATCTTCTCTGACTGAGTCCAGACCTGGTAGTCCTCTGCTCTATATGTGTTGGGGGCCTCATATCAGCTTGTATATGCTGCCTGGTTGGTGGGTCATGTCTGAGAGATCTCAGGGACCATATTAGTGGTCTTCCTATAGGGTCTCCCTCCTCAGGTTCTTCCAGCTTTTCCCTAATTCAACCACAGGAATCACCAGTTTCTGTCTATTGGTTGGGTGTAAATATCTGCATCTGATTCTTTCAGCTGCTTGTTAGGCAGTCATGATAAGCTCCTGTTAGTAAGCACACCACAGTATCAGTAATAGTGTCAGGCCTTGGAGCCCCTCCTTGAGATGGTTCCCAAGTTGGGCTGGTCACTGGACCTCCTTTCCTTCAGTCTCTTCTCCATTTTGTCTCTGCAGTTCTTTTAGACAGGAACAATTATGGGTCAGAGTATTTAACTATGAGATGGCAGCCTCATGACTCCACTTAATGCCCTGTCTTACTATTGGAGATGGACTCTACAAGGTCCCTCTCCCGACTGTAGGGCATTTCATGTAAGGTCCGTCCCTTTGAGTCCTGTGAGTTTCTCACCTCCCAGGTCTCTGGTACAGTCTAGAGGGTCTCTCACCTCCTACCTTCTGAGGCTGCTTGTTTCCATTTTATTCTGCTGGCCCTCAGGTCTTCAGTCCTGTTCCACACTCAAATACATGATCATTCTTCTCTCTTTTCCTCCCTGGTGCCTTTCCCACCCAGATCCCTCCCTCTCTCCCCATCCTGTGATTGCTTTCCTTTCCCTCCCAAGTGGGATTGAGGCATCCTCTCTTGGACCCCTTAGTTTGTTAGCCTTCTTGAGTTCTGTGGATTGTATCCAGGGAGTTCTGTACTTTGTGGCTAATATTCACTTATTAGTGAGTACATGGGTTTGAGTTAGCTCACTCACAATTATATTTTATAGTTCCACCTATTTGCCTTCAAAACTGACGGTGTCCTCATTCTTAATAGCTGAGTAGTATTCCATTGTGTAAATGAGCCACAGTTTTTGTATCCATTCTTTTGTTGTGGGACATCTGGGTTGTTTCCAGCTTTTGGCTATCACAAATAAGGCTGCTATGAATATAATGGAACACGTGCCCCTGCGGTACAGTGAAGCACCTTGTTGGTATATGCCCAAGATTGGTATAGTTATGTCTTCAGATAGATCTATTTCCAATTTTCTGAGGAACCTCCAGATTATTTTCCAGAGTGGTTGTACCAGTTTTCAATCCCACCAGCAATGAAGTAGTGTTCCTCTTTCTCCACATCCTCACCAACATGTGCTTTCACCTGAGTTTTTAATCTTAGCCATTCTGATTGGTGTAAGGTGGGTCGTTTTGATTTGCATTTTTCTGATGATTAATGACTTTGAGCATGTCTTTAAGTCCTTACAGCCATTTGAGATTTCTTTGTTGTGAATTCTCTGAGATATTTCTTGTACTACTTTTATATTCAAGCTATTGAGATATCATATGTAATAGTCATAGTTTCTGAAGAATTCTATTAAATACTTTTGATAGTGAACCAAATAAATAGCACAGTGGTACTTTTTATTGGAACAGTTTTGATTTAGAGTATATAATATATATACACACACACACACACACATATATATATATGCTTCAATTTACATACCTGTTTCTAAACACACACAGATAACACACACACACACACACACACACACACACACACACACATTTCTAATGGACTCCAATGTGTCCCTACACCATAGTGAAAACTCCTAACAGAGCATATCCAAAAATACCATGATGAAAATTATTTATAAAAGATGAAAAAGGGGGAACAAAAAGGAAAGAAATAAACACTAAAATGTTATGGAAGAAAAATATTTTCAAATACACAAGGAAAACATCCATGAGTTGACACCCATTCTATTTTTAAAAATCTAAAATTCTTAGTAGGAAATGTCCAAAATATCTGCTGAGATATAGGCAAAAGAAATAACCTGCATTTAAAAATGACAGAGTAGATTTGAATATATGAGATATGAAAGTTGTGATGCCATTAGGGAACAGAAAGGTACAAGCGTGGGAAAGGGTGAGAAAGAAAGTAGCATAGAAAGAAGCATGGAGGAAGACACCAAAATGAAACTTACTAAGTTGTATACTAATTAAAAATAAGCATATACCATGATCAGAAAATTAATCATGAGGTAGGGGAAACCTAGATAGAATACAAATATTAAAAAAAAAGAAAGAAAGAAATAGCAACATAAAACCAACAAAAATCAACAAAATACTGAGTGAAGGAATGAACATAGTTATAGACTACAGACATCAGCTCTTTCACCACTGTGGAAAACATTCAACAGAAGCGACTTAAAGGCAGCGTGTACCAGTCTGGGGTCAGGGGTTTCATTGCTTCTAAGCCTATGTGGGAGGAGACATCATAGTTGAAGGAAAGAGCAAAGGGAAGCCCAGCTCCTCTCATGGTAGACAGGACAAAGAGAAGAGCAAGAGCAAAGAGTGATGGATGTGTTTGTCCCCATTAGTCCCTACCTTCCACATTCTCAACATGCCCAATAGTCTATTAAAACTTGGAAAACATTAGTGTGTGAATTCAATAATAAAGGCTTCATGATCTAGTCAAGTCCTAAAAGCCTCACTTTTGTACATTGCTTGCATTGAAAACCAGGGCAGAAGACAATGGAGTGAGATGACCACAATACTTCACACCCACTTATACCCATCACTGTCCTATGTAACTTAGAAAAATATTATTTTACTAAACATAGCAAAATTATCTAAACCAACAATCTATACCAATATTGTTCTACAGTTGATATATTTTTTTCATAACATATGTCTTAACAATTTAAAAAATATGTAGATTGAAGGATTGCAGAAACAGGAAGGGATGTTGTAAATAATAAAAGCCAGACCTTATCAGTGAAGAAAGTAGATAAAGATAGCTAGGATAGAAAGCAATCAATGTTAATGCCAGATTGAAATTGAAGTAATTACTATAAACTTGTGACTTCTGATCTATATAGACACTTCGGGGGTGAGTACAGTATCATATCCTATAAAAACATAATACATACACTGATAACAAAGAAGCAGATTATATGTATATATGGAAATACAGGTATACACACATTAGATCTGCCTGTAAGAAGAAGTATCAATAATAGTATTCTTCAAGAAAGAGCACACATGACATTCAGATCTTAGCATCTAAATTTCATTCAATAAAATAAGGAATTGGACTCCAGTTAAATGGCTGGTTCTATTTCTGATTCAGGAAATGTTTCAGGAAGAAAATGCTTAAAATACAGTTTTTGCATATAAGAAACATCAGTGGATTTTTAAATTTGGTAGGCAAACTTAAGCAAGAAGCAAGATTCTTTGTTATATTCTCCTTTAACACTTAGTAGTTAACCAAAGAAAATACTCACTGTAAACTGCAAAGACTAGAATACTGCAAGTGATGGTTTTGATGTTTCCATTGATGTGTCCTGTCGACATATGAAATACTAAAAAGGGCGCACTCTATTTATGCTATTCTTGCCACATATATATAACCCAAGTTAAATTAAGATAGAGTATAATAAGTTTAGGTTGAGGATCACTCTACAATATGAATAGCCAAAGTTTCCTGATGTTAGACAGAAATTGGTGGTAGAACTGTCTCAGAATATAACATGTAAATACAAGTGATTGGGGATTGCGTAAGAGACTCCCAAAGCTATAAAGAATATTGCTGGTACACTTGAACCCAGAATATGATTTCTAGTTGCTATTGCTGAAGACTCATACACACTGTGTTTGGACATAAGATTTGGAAGAATTTACCTGGAACTGATAGGGAAAGTTTCTCTGTGAACTAATTCTCACAATGCTGGAAAATGCTATTCATTCTGCCAAGGGAAAAAGTAATTAATGGCTTACCCAGCTGTGAAACCTGTGAAACACAGCAATTGACAGCAGAACAAGATACCTGCAAAGGTCCAAGAAACAAGTAACAAGAAACCTTGTTAGCAGCCACAAGCTGTGTGATTTGACTCAAGTGCCACTTAATAGGCAAGAATTCATGCCTGGTATTGCCTATAGCTGGAAACATCAAGGAAGGGAGGGTAGAAAGATATTAGGAGCCACAAGACGAGAACATCTGCTGACAGGCTGTCTTCTGTATAGGACAGGGAAGATGCACCCATGATATCTCAACAACATGGTTTTCTAAACCAGTCAGGAATGATGATAACACCGGTTGAAACATCAGCATGGTTGGGGACTATCTAACAAAGTCTCCGCTGTTAGATAAAGAATTCCAGGTAATTATTTAAAGAAGGCTGAGAGACTGTCTTCCCCAGGGATGAGCCGGCTAACTGGTTATCTGATACCAAGTTGTCAACCCTAAACAACACCGAAATGACTCAAAAGGTTATTTTTATATATTTAAATATGTGTGTACATGTAATAGTAATAACTAAGGAGGGGTAAAGAAAACAATAGAGATGTTACTTGAAATCTGAAGGGGAGCTGAAAGAGGGAAGGGAAGGAATGAAAATTCTAGATCATACTGATCATGCCTATTCCCAGAGGATTTATATCAAAATACCAAAAATAGTTCCACTTTGTTTTTGAGAATGTTGAGGAAAGATTTGTATTTCTTTGGCTAGCCTTGAATTCTTGACTGTTTTGACTCTAGTCACTTGAATGTCTTGATTACAGGAATGTGCCATTGTACCCAATTAATAGTATGAGTTTTATCTGGGTCAGTGCTCTGCATAGTCTATGCTTTCTCTGTAATGACACTAGGCTACTTTGCCACATGTCACACAAACTTTTCTGTCTGAAGAGAAAGGTCACCATTCGGTTCCACTCTTCTCTTCCTCTAAGACACACATAATCTCTTTCTAGCTGAGTGATAACCAGGTTACAAGAGGGATGGGAACAGTTCAGTGAATAAAGTGCTTGCCATGCAAGCATGAAGACTTGGGTTTAATACTATGCACTCATGTAAAAAGTTAGAGACAGGCTAGAGCTCGGTGACATCTAGTCTTTCCTACTAGGTGAATTACCAGACCAAAATACATAGTCTATAAAAACACCAAGGTGGATTGCTCCTATGACACCTGAAGTCATCTGTTGGACTACACACACACATACACATACACACACACACACACACACACACACACACACACACACACACACCACATGAATCTGCACAAATATAAATACACAGATCAATGATTTCCAGAAATGTCCCCATGTGTAACTAAACTTTGATCATCTGAGTAAATTTCACCACGATATTTCTAGAGAACTGCTGTTATAAATAATTAAAACTTACCACCCAGGAAAAAGCAAATAGTTTCTCTTAATTTTTTTTTTTTTAAAAAGGAGCAAAATAATTCTCAGTTCACTTGAGAACTGATTTAATAAGTTGAAGCTGAATGAAGACCTGCTGTGTTTCTCTCTTCCCTGAGTAACAAGACTAATACCCAAAAAGACATTAATTTCATTTAACCTAACACAAACTAACATTTTTACTACTCACCTTACATCACATTTGCATTTTAATTTTTTTCCATTAAAAAAATAAATGATTTTTTTTAGGGGAAATAGTCTATTTATTGTTAAAGATCACAAGACAACATTTGAATTTCTGGAGCACAATTTTAAATGCTTTACTTTTTCAATAAAACAAAGTATAATAGAAAAAAATAAATACATTTTCAGTAATATCTATTATGCTATTTAGAATTAAGGCTTCTACAGACAGGTTACCTGGAAATAAAAGCCTGTTACAATAAGTAAACCTTTAACCAGAGTGGCTACTTCTCATGCTGGAAAAAAGTTCATCCCTATAGGAGTATATAAAATAAATTCTTTTCTCGTAAAAATATATCTTGGTTAGTTTCCCATCTCTTTACTCCCCCTAGTCTCTCTGACCACCCTCCCTTTCTGTCCTAATCCTCCTCCTCTTCATTAGAAAAAGACAAGGTTCTAAGTCTGGGTTAACTCACTCAGGGTGATTTTTTTTTCAAGTTCCATCCATTTTCTTGCAAATTTCATGATATCATTTTTTAAACAACTAAGTAATACTTCATTGTGTATATGTAACATATTTTCTTTGCTCCATTCTTCTGTTGAGGGACATCTAGATTGTTTCTGAATTCTGGCTATTATAGATTGCTGGAATAGAGCAGCAACGAACATTGTTGAGCAAGTGTCCTTGTGATAGGATGAAGCATCATTTGGGAATATGCCTATGAGTGGTATAGTTGAATACAAAAGTATATGGATTCCCAACTTTCTGAGGAACCACCATATTGATTTCCATACTGGCTGTACAAGTTTGCTCTCCTATCAACAATGGATGAGTGATCCCTATGCTCCACATCCTGGCCAGCATATGCAATCATATCTGTTATTGATGCTAGCTATTCTGGCAGGTATAAGACAAAAATCTCAAAATAGTTTTGATTTGATTTGCCCCGATGACTAAGGATGTTGAACATTTCTTTAAATATTTCTCAGCTATTTTGAGATTCCTCAATTATGAAATATTTGTTTAGCTCTATTCCCTATTTTAAATTGATTTATTTGATTTTTTGAAATGTAGTTTCTTGATATCTTCATATATTTTGGATATTAGTCCTCTATTGGTTGTGGAGTTGGTAAAAATATTTCCCATTCTTTAGGCTGCCACTTTGTACAATTGACAGTACCCTTTGTCTTACAGAAGCTTTGCACTTCATGAGGTCCAGTTTATTAATTGTTGATCTTAGTGCCTACATTATCTGTTGTTCAGAATGCTGCATCCTGTGTCAGTGTGTTCAAGGCTATTCCTCACTTTCTCTTTTATCAGGTTCAGTGTATATGATTTTGTCCTGAGATATTTGCCTCAACATGGACTTGAGTTTTAGATATGGATTTATTTGCATTCTTCCACTAATGCCATCCATTTTGAAGAATACCATCTGTTGAAGATACTGTCTTTTTTCCAATGTGTATTTCTGGCTTTATAAAAAAAAAACATGTGTCTAGCCGTGTGTGTATTTGCATCCAAGTCTTCTATTTAATTCCATTGATTAATGTTTTCATTCCAATACCATGTGGAGTGTTTTTTTAGTGATGTACAGTGTTATATATGTTTATATGTATGGCACATAGGCAGGCATCTGACAGGTTTGGTGTACCACAAGAGCACACTGGTCTTCTATATCTACAGGTACAGGTGATTAACAGCTGGCTGGCATGGGTGCTGTGAACTGAAAACAGATCCTCCAGAGAGCAGTAAGTACCTCAGTTCTACAGAGAGCAAAAAGTACTCCAGGCACTGGGCAACCTCTCTAGGATGTGGTGCTCTTTTCTCCTTTGTGCTACATTTGAGAAGTTGGATGCATTGTGATCTTTGCTCTCTGGGGGAGGAGGGGTTAAGTACTTTTCCATGTGTCATTTTCTTCACATTTCACTTTTTCCATTGCTGCATTGGCAAGCACTAGTGAATTGTGTGTGGGTTTCTCCTGCTTGCTATCTTCTGCAATTCCTGAATCATCTGAGGTTTGCATTCTGATATTAATTTGAAAAAAAAAAACTAAGAGGTTTAGCCTCAATTCTCTCTCTCTCCCCTCACTCCCCCTTCTCTCCCTCTATTTCCCTCTTTCCTTTCCCTTTCTTTCCCTCCCTCCCTCTCCCTACTCTTCCTTCCTCCCTCCCTCTTCCTTTGTCCAATTTTGACTTCATACCTATTCATTACTTTTCTAAATTTTCCATGCTGTTTGTTCTCCTTTTTGTTCCTTTTTTTCTGTTCTGGAATGTCTTATCATCACATTCTTTGCTGAGAGATTCTCATCATTGAACTACTGACCATGTCAAGCACAACTTTCACTTTTATATATTGGTTTTCATCTAGAATTTTATAAAGCTTTTCCAAAAATGTCAGTTTTGATAGAAGAGAAAGTGGGGAATAGCCTTGAAGTCATTGACACAGGAAAATACCTTCTGAACAGAATACCGAGAGCGCAGGCATTAAGATTAACAATTATTAAGTGGGACCTAATAAGACTGAAAAACTTCTGTGTGGCAAAGGCACCACCATTTGGAAAAATTCTCAGCCTACAAAATGGGAAATATTTTTTATCAATAATATATCTAATAAAGGGCTAATATACAAAATTTATAAAGAATTTAAAAATAGCGTAACAAGAACACAATCCAATTAAAAATGAGATACAAATCTAAACAGAGAATTTTTTTTTTAGTGGAGAAAAGCAATTAAACATTTTTACTATTTTAAATAGCTCATTGTCTTTTAATTTTCCTCTTTGTGTGGTAAGAGCCTCTAGAATCTTTTCTACGTTTTTCGAGGGGCTTCCAAAGCTGGCTACTTCAGAAGTCCCATGGCATTTGATGCTAACATTAAAATTCAGGTTTCCATTGTTTGTAGTTTTTTAGATAAATCTTGGTCCAAGCTTTTAAAGGAATTTCCCTCCCATTCATCCTTTCTCTGTTTCTTTCTTTTTCTTTTTCTATTTTTTTTATTTTCATATTTTATTTACATTTCAAATGTTTCAGATCTCCTCTTTGGAACCTCCCCATTCCCTCTGCCTTCCCCCTGCCAATATGGGGATATTCTCCAACCCACCCTCCCACCCACTCTCGTCATTCCTCCTTGTCATTCTCCCATACTGGGGGATCTAACACCCTCAGTCCCAAGGGCCACTCCTCCCCCTGATGGATAACAAGACCCTCCTCTGCTGCATTTGTGGCCAGCACCATGGGTCTCTCCATGTTTATTCTTTAGTTGGTGGATCAGTTTCCAGAAGTATCAGGATGTAAGGCCAGTTGCCACTGTTGCTACCTCCCTGGGGCTGCACACAGCCTCAGATCCTTCAGTCCTTTCTCCAAGCCCTCCATTTGGGACATCACACTCAGAACTACTGTTGCTGCAAAGTGACTCTTGGGTATTTCAAACTTTTTGGCTAATAACCTCTTAACAGTGAGTACATACCATGTTCATTCTTTTGTGACTGCATTACCTCACTCAAGATCCATCCATTTGTCTACGAATTTCATGAAGTTATTGTTTTTAATAGCTGAGTAGTATTCCATTGTGTAAATGTACCACATTTTCTGTATCCATTCCTCTGTGGAGGGACATCTGGGTTGTTTCCAGCTTCTGGCTATTATAAATATAGCTGCTATGGACATAGTGGAACATGTGTCTTTATTACATGTTGGAGCATCTTCTGGGTGTATGCCCAGGAGTGGAATAGCTGAGTCCTCAGGTAGAATTATGTTCATTTTTCGGAGGGTCCGTCAAACTGATTTCCAGAGAGGTTGTATCATCTTGCATTCCCACCAGCAATGGAGGAGTGTTCCTCTTTCTCCACAACCTCACCAACATCTGCTATCACCTGAGTTTTTGATCTTAGCCATTCTGACTGGTGTGAGGTGAAATCTCAGGGTTGTTTTGATTTGCATTTCCCTGATGACTAAGGATGCTGAACATTTCTTTAGGTGCTTCTCGGCCATTCGAGTTTCCTCAGTTGAGAATTCTCTGTTTAGCTCACGTCCCCATTTTTTGATAGGGTTATTTGGATATCTGGCATCGAGCTTCTTGAGTTCTTTGTATACTTTGGATATTAGCCCTCTATCAGATATAGGATTGGTAAAGATCTTTTCCCAATCTGTAGGTTGCTGTTTTGCACTATTTACAGTGTCCTTTGCCTTACAGAAGCTTCGTAATTTTATGAGGTCCCATCTGTCAATTCTTGATCTTAGAGCACAAGCCATTGGTGTTCTGTTAAAGAACAATTCCCCTGTGCCCAAGTGTTCAAGATTCTTCCCCACTTTCTCTTTTATTAGATTCAGTGTATCTGGTTTCATGTGAAGGTCCTTGATCCGCTTGGACTAGAGCTTTGTACAGGGAGATAGGAATGGATCAGTTCGCAATCTTCTACATGTAGACCACCAGTTGATCCAGCAACATTTGTTGAAGATGCTGGTTTTTTTTTTTCCAATGCATGGTTTTAGCTCCTTTGTCGAAGATCAAGTGACCATATGTGTGTGGGTTCATTTCTAGGTCTTTGATTCTATTCAATTGACCTACCTGCCTGTCACTGTACCAATACCATCCAGTTTTTATCATTACTGCTCTGTAGTACAGCTTGAGGTCAGGGAGACTGATACCCCAGAAGACCTTTTATTGTTGAGGATAGTTTTTGCTATCCTGGGTTTTTGTTATTACATAAGAATTTGAGAATTGTTCTTTAAAAGTCAATGAAGAATTGAGTTGGGATTTTGTTGGGGATAGCATTGAATCTGTATATTGCTTTCGGCAGGATGGCCATTTTAATTATGTTAATCCTGCCAATCCATGAGCATGGGAGATCTTTCCATCTTCTGAGGTCTTCTTCAATTTCTTTCTTCAGAGACTTGAAGTTCTTGTCATACAGATATTTCACTTGTTCGGTTAGAGTCACACCAAGATATTTTATATTGTTTGTGACAATTGTGAAGGGTGTCATTTCCTTAATTTCTTTCTCAGTCTGTTTATCCTTCAAGTATAGGAAGGCTACTGATTTGCTTGAGTTAATTTTGTATCCAGCCACTTTGCTGAAGTTGTTTATCAGCTGTAGCAGTTCTCTGGTGGAGTTTTTTGGGTAACTTAAGTATACCATCATATCATCTGCAAATAGTGATATTTTGATTTCTTCCTTTCCAATTTGTAGCTCTTTGATTTCCGTTTGTTGCCTGATTGCTCTAGCTAGAATTTCAAGTACTATATTGAGTAGGTAGGGAGAAAGAGGGCAGTCTTCTCTAGTCCCTGATTTTAGAGGGATTGCTTTGAGTTTCTCTCCATTTAGTTTGATGTTGTCCACTGGTTTGCTATATATTGCTTTTACTAAGTTTAGGTATGCTCCTTGAATTCCTGATCTTTCCAAGACTTTTATCATGAAGGGATGTTGAATTTTGTCAAATGGTTTTTCAGCATCTAATGAAATGACGATGTGGTTTTTTTCTTTTAGTTTGTTTATGTAGTGGATTACATTGATGGATTTCTGGGTATTGAACCATCCCTGCATCCCTGGGATGAAGCCTACTTGATCATGGTGAATGATCGTTTTGATATGTTCTTGGATTCGGTTTGCAAGAATTTTACTGAGTATTTTTGCATCGATGTTCATAAGGGAAATTGGTCAGTAGTTTTCTTTCTTTGTTGGGTCTTTGTGGGGCTTTGGTATCAGTGTGACTGTGGCCTCATAGAATGAATTGGGTAGTGTTCCTTCCATTTCTATTTTATGGAATAGCTTGAAGAGTATTGGTATTAGGTCTTCTTTGAAGGTCTGATAGAATTCTGCACTGAACCGGTCTGGTCCAGGGCTTTTTTTGGTTGGGAGACTTTTAAAGACTCCTTCTATTTCTTTAGGGGTTATGGGACTGTTTAGATGGTTTATCTGATTCTGATTTAACTTTGGTAATTGGTATCTGTCTAGAAACTTGTCCATTTCTTCCAGATTTTCCAATTTTGTTGCATATAGGCTTTTGTAGTAGGATCTGATGATTTTTTTAATTTCCACAGAGTCTGTTGTTATATTTCCGTTTTCATTTTTAATTTTGTTAATTTGGATACTATCTCTGAGCCCTCTGGTTAGTCTGGCTAATGGTTTATCTATCTTGTTGATTTTCTCAAAGAACCAGCTCTTGATTTTGTTGATTCTTTGTATGGTTCTTTTAGATTCCACTTGGTTGATTTCAGCCCTTAATTTGATTATTTCCTGCCTTCTACTCCTCTTAGTTGTATTAGCTTCTTTTTGTTCCAGAATTTTCAGATGTGCTGTTAAGCTGTTAGTGTATGCTCTCTCCAGTGTCTTTTTGGAGACATTCAGAGCTATGAGTTTTCCTCTTAACACTGCTTTCATTGTGTCCCATAGGTTTGTGTAAGTTATATTTTCATTTTCATTGAATTCTAGGAAGTCTTTAATTTCCTTCTTTATTTCTTCCTTGGCCAAGTTATCATTAAGCAGAGCATTGTTCAGCTTCCATGTGTATGTGGGCTTTCTGTTGTTGTTGCTGCCCTTGAAGACCAACCTTAATCCGTAGTGATCTGATAGGAGGCATGGGATTATTTCAATCTTCTTATATTTGTTGAGGTTTGTTTTGTGACCAATTATATGATCAATTTTGGAGAAGGTACCATGAGCTGCTGAGAAGAAGGTATATTCTTTTGATGCAGGATGAAATGTTCTATAGATATCTGTTAAACCCATTTGGTTCATAGCATCTGTTAGTTTCACTGTGTCTCTGTTTAGTTTATGTTTCCAAGATCTGTCCATTGTTGATAGTGGGGTGTTGAAGTCTCCCACTATTATTGTGTGAGATGCAATGTGTGCTTTGAGCTTTAGTAGAGTTTCTTTTATGAAAGTGGGAGCTCTTGCATTCGGGGCAAAGATGTTCAGAATTGAGTGTTCTTCTTGGTAGATTTTTCCTTTGATGTGTAAGAAGTGTCCTTCCTCATCTTTTTTGATGAATTTTGGTTGAAAGTCAATTTTATCTGATATTAGAATGGCTACTCCAGCCTGTTTCTTGGGGCCATTTGCTTGGAAAATTGTTTTCCAACCCTTTACTGTGAGGTAGTGTTTGTCTTTAACATGGAGGTGCATTTCCTGGATGCAGCAAAATGCTGGGTCCTGTTTATGGATCTAGTCTGTCAGTCTATGTCTTTTTATTGGGGAGTTGAGACCATTGATATTAAGAGATATTAAAGAATCGTGATTGTTATTTCCTGTTATTTTTGATGTTGTTTATATTGTTTGTGTGACTATCTTCCTTTGAGTTTGTTGAAAGATTACTTTCTTTCTTTCTCTTGAGTGTAGTTTCCCTCTTTGCATTGGCATTTCCCATGTATTATTCTTTGTAGGGCTGGGCTTGTGGAAACATACTGTGCAAATTTGGATTTGTGGTAGAATATTTTGGTTTCACCCTCTATGATTATTGAGAATTTTGCTGGGTATAGCAGCCTGGGCTGGCATTTGTGTTCTTTTAGAGTCTGTATGAGCTCTGCCCAGGATCTTCTTGCTTTCATAGTCTCTGGTGAGAAGTCTGGTGTAATTCTGATAGGTCTGCCTTTATGTTACTTGACCTTTTTCTCTTACTGCTTTTAATATTCTTTCTTTGTTTTGTGTATTTGGTGTTTTGACTATAATGTGATGGGAGGAATTTCTTTTCTGGTTCAGTCTATTTGGTGTTCTGTAGGCTTCTTGTATGCTTGTGTTCATCTCTTTCTTTAGGTTAGGGAAGTTTTCTTCTATAATTTTTTTGAAGATATTTACTGGTCCTTTAAGTTGGGAGTCTTTGCTCTCTTCTATGCCTATTATCCTCACGTTCTGTCTTGTCATTGAATCCTGGATATCTTGGATGTTTTGGGTTAGGAGCTTTTTGCATTTTGTGTTTTCTTTGACTGTTGTGTCCATGTTTTCTATGGTATCTTCCTCACCTGAGATTCTCTCTTCCATCTCTTGTATTCTGTTGGTGATATTTGCATCTATGACTCCTGATTTCTTTCCTATGTTCTCTAACTCTAGGGTTGTCTCCCTTTGTGATTTCTTTATTGTTTCTATTTCTGTTTTTAATTCCTGAATGGTTTTGTTCACTTGATTGATTGTGTTTTCCGGTATTTCTGCCCGTTTCATTGTGTTTTCCTGTAATTCTTCAAGGGATTTTTGTGTGTCCTCTTTCAGGACTTCCAGTTGTTTACCTGTGTTCTCTTGTATTTCTTTAAGGGAGTTATTTATTTCCTTCTTAAAATCTTCTATCATCCTCTTGATAAGTGATTTTTAAGTCTGAGTCTTCCTTTTCTGGTGTGTTGGGGAATCCAGGGCTGGCTGTGGTGGGAGAGCTGGGTTCTGATGAAGCCAAGTAGTCTTGGTTTCTGTTCCTTTTGTTCTTGCCCTTGTCTTTTGCCATCTGGTTATCTCTGGTGTTAGTTGGTCTTTCTCTCTATGACTGTGGCTTGTCTTTCCTTCAAGCTCAGATGCCAATAATCCTGGGAGACCAGTTCTTTCTTACAGCTGTTCTTCAGATCCTGCGTCTGGAATCCTCCTATTGCTGGCTCCTCTTCGTAAGTGGACAGATAGCTTTCTCCCTTCACTGCTTGTATATGGAGTCCTGGTGGGCCAGGCGGGTATCTCTGGCCACAGAGGGAAGCAGGCAGGCTCTTATCTCCCGGCTTTTCCTCAGTCCCTGCGTCTCAACAGAGAATTTTTTATAAAGGAAATGCAAATGGTTGAGATAAAATTAAAGGAATGTTCAACATTGTTAGACATCAGGAAAACACAAATCAAAGCTACATTGAGATTCCATCTTAGACCTGTCCGAATGGATAAGACTAATAAAACAAATGACAGCTCATCGCTGGTGGGAGTCCAAACTTATACAGCTACTACAGAAATCAGTGTGGTGGTTCATAAGGAAGATAAGAATCAATCTACCATAAGATCCAGCTATACCACTATTGGGTATATACTGAAGGAATCATTCTTCCTACCACAAAGACAAATGATTAACCATGATCAATGCTGTTCATACATAACAGTCAAAAGTTGGAAACAACCTATATGTCCCTCAAATAAATAATGGAAAAAAATGTTGTATATTTGCATAGAAAAGTATTAGTTAGCTGTTTAAAATTTTGGGAATTTTCAGGTAAATAGATATAACTAGAAAAAAATGTCATCCTAAGTTAGGTACCAGACTCAGAAAGACAATATGCTATTTACTTATATGTGGTTTTAACTATTAAGTCAATGATAACTAAGCTACAATCTGTAGAACCAGAGGTTACATATAGTATTGAGTAATGCACTGCTTGGTAGCATTTACTTTAAGGTGCTGGCCAATCTCACAAGAGTTGAGCATTCCCCCATGACTCTGTCCTGCTTAAATCTTATGTATCACACATGTCTAGTGTGAACATTTTATTACATATTTGGTTGAACTTTGTCTATACTCCCTCCATGAATTAATGGAAACTCTTATGCCTTCAACTTCACTTTTTTCTTTTCCTGCATTAACTCCGCAAAGAAGTGATGGTTTTATAACATGGTCCCTTAAGAGGAGAGTAAGCTCACTTACCCGGGAAGGGAAAAGAGGAAGTAGTAGTTACTGAACAAAATAAGGATGAATTTCATGGTTTGGTTACAGAGGATGTGACTAAGAAACACTAGGCAAAACTAATGTTGATGATGGAGTAAGTGTGAAGGGCAAGAAAACTGAACCTAGCACAGCTTTCTTTAAAGGATGACAAACACAAAAATATCACATCATGCTTAGATAGATGTTTGTATTTATAGTTAGAGTGAAAATGAGAAAAACAGTCAGAGGAGTTAAACCATTTACTGAAAGATGCAATGTCTACTCAGTACAAGAAGATGCTATACTTTCAGGGACACCAATACCTTATTTATATTTCATTTTAAATACTTTACCTCCCCACAGAAATGTAAGTCCAAGAATAATAGGCATTCTGTGTTTTATAACTGTTGTTATTTACTGATATCCAGATCCTTTTACAGGGAAGTTTTGTTATTGTTGCTGTTGATGTTGTTGTTGTTTTTAAACATTACTGCCATAAGTGTTTTTAAGAAGGCCATCGGGCTATCACATGCATAGTGCTATGACTTCAGTTTTTGCCTTCTCTCTGCACAATTGTTTCTTCTGAACATGATAAGACTTTTATACTAAGGTCTACTACATCTTGATTGCATTGAAAATAAAGGAATGCATGTACATTTACACACAGAAAAGGAAGAAATGTCATTTTATTTCAAAATCATCATGGTATCAAAAAAAATTAAAAAACAGATAAATAACTGGGGAAACATGTCCCAAATCTACAGGAATACTGACATTGTAACAGTTTTGTCACTAGAAGGACTTCTGCACAGTAATGATGGAGTTGTGTGGGTGCATGATGCAATAAATTAAATAATATGTCAATTAAGTACCATTAAATCACATTTAAATATACTACCCCTGATTTTGAGAGTGGAGGTCAGTATACACCTGGGAAATCAAGTTGTTTTGAACTTAGTTATCTGGCCCTTAAGTCAATTATGCTTTGCTAATGCATTTGCTTTTGAACAAATTTCAGTCTAGACAAAAGAGGACTCTTATACAAATCTCTTATATAAAATAAGATTACTAAGATTTGTTCTTACCATAATGAAAAATGTAATTATTTTCTAGGTAAAAAACATGATCTTGATAGTATACAATTAATAAAAGTGTTATATTTGGGGTAAAAATGGCTTCACATTTTCATTAAGAAAAATAAATAAATAATAGAGTAGACGTTGTCACTAATGTGACTTTTGCTTAATCAGTTAGGTTTTCTAGGCTTCAATTTCCCAAGAAGAGAAATGATAGCATGTCTCTATGAATTCTAAGGTGTCTGATCTTTATATTAAGCACTACACAGAGAGAACATTCCATGGGCTAAGCAATTTAGTAGACTTCTAATTTTTCCACCACAATTATCTGGAATGAGAATGACACAATTGTTTACAGATGAAAAAGAAGTTTGAAATGGTTACGGACTATATGGACAGCTGACAGCTAGTCAGTGGTAGGACCAGAGTTCCTCCATATTTCTCAGCCTTGAAAGAAATCATTACCAAAATGAACACTTAACTGACGTGCTTGCCACTTATGCCTTGGCATATTTAGCTAAGGTAAATGGAAGTGTACATGATTACTTTGTGATACTTTATTAGTTCTCAGATATTCTCCTAGTAATCATGGTGGAGGGAAAGCCAAGTATTAGACATTTGTTATTAGACCCCAACCCTTGTAAGACTAAGGCATAAGGATTTCTGAAGCCAGACTGGGTTACTCAGCAAAATTTAATGAAATAAAGAGGGGAGAAAAGAGAGAGAGAAGGACAAGAAAAGGAATACAGGGAGGGAAGGAGGGAAGGAAGAAGGGAGGGACAGAGGGAGGGAAGAGCTAGAAAGATCCACTAACTTCCCATAGTCACTAGTTTTGCAGAAGAGCAACAAGAGCTACCTCAGTGCCAGCTGTACACTGTTTTTAATTTAAAAATGAAAGGCTGAAAGAGAGAATGGTTTTATATGTATAAGTGCTAATTAAAATTTCAACACAGTTTATTCCCACAAACTATTACATAAAGAGATCTTTCTCTGTAGCAACAGAGATAAAACAAAACAAAACAAAATAAATTAAAACAAATAACAGTTGTACTTTGAATTCTCTACTGGTTCACCAAACTAAATAATTATATTAGAAGAATTTTTTTTTTAGTGCAAGCTCTTGTAGCTAGTAAATGAAAACTATTGAAAAATACAAAGGAAAAAAGAAGAAAGATCCAAAGTCTCATTGGACTTTTTTTAAGTGTGTTATCGTCAGATGTTTTAAAACCTGAACCCAAGAGTTGACTATTCAAACTCCTCTATGAAATTGTCCAGGATCCAAGGCCTGTACCACAGTTTGAGCCTTGGCTGGCAGAGATCAGTTCGTGGTGAAACTGAGTCAGATGAATGGTTGCTAGAAAGCCCAGATTAGCGAAAGATTGAATTATTCTCACGAACTGTACACATCTCTTCAACTCTAGAAAAATATTCTCAGGCAAACACATGTAGGTGACCACTTATATGTGTTCTCCTGGGTCACATATTCATTCAGCAAATATTAGTGAAGACCTACTAGTGCAAAACAATGCCAGGGAATAGTGTGAACCCTTCTATATGGCTCTGGCTATACAAGTCACTGCAGGTCCAAATTGTCAGTATTTTATTTTCATACAGGTATTATATCAGTGTTTCTCATATATAGTTATTGTTTAAGAAACTGGGAAAGCCAGGTGTGGCAAGGCATGCTTTTAAAATCCCAGCATTCTGCAGGGTAGAGTTGGGTGAATCTCTGTGAGTTTGATGTAAGTCTGGTTTACAATTCGAGTTCCAGGACAGTAAGAACTAGATAAAAAGATCCTGTCTCCAAAAGTCAAAACAAACCAAAAAAAAAAAAAAAAAGAGGAAAAAGAAATAAAGAAAAACAAAGAGAAGAAACTGGGAAATTAACATACAGGCTAACTATTTATAAAATATACATCACCTCAGAGTATTTTCAATCCACCCCTTTATCAAATAAACTGATAAAAAGTTTCTCAGGTATTACCTATAAAAAATGCCATATCTAAATGCATTTTGACTTGCCTGTTTTCTTCGTTTTTTTTTTTTTTAATTCCTTTAAAACACATAGATAATAGACTTTATCCCTCCACTATCTTCTTTGCTTCTGTACATTAAACAAATACCCATCCATCTTTCCTGTTTGTGTGTGTGTGTGTGTGTGTGTGTGTTTGTATATCTGTTTCCCACTACATTTAAGACTATGTGTAGGAAATTATTTACTTCTGTAATGGTAAGGCAAAGACTTCCCTGTTTTCTTCAGAAAATGTTCTAGACTTTATTTGTAAGGTTAAGTGCATTGCAAATCATATCACAAAATTTCATTTTAATACTTTTTTTTACTGAAGTAGAAATTTGCACAATCTGAAATGTATAAAATGTATTATTTCTCTCTGCTCATTCTTTTGTAATTAAAATAACCGAGATAACTAATGTTAAACTAACTTAACGCTCCTTAATGTATTTGTTACCACTGCTTTCAGTGTTGAATAAACATACTTAAAATCAAATAAAAACTTTTGAGCAGAAGTATTCATCTTTTAAAACTTCACAGAAGTGGAACACAGGACAGAAATGTCACAACTGTAATATATGAAAGTCTTCAACTTTGAATTGTAAATCAGTGTATAAAAGGAGACTGTGTGACTTTACCTCACATCAGTAATCAAGTATGCAGAAACCTAATCACGTATCTTTCATTTTGTCTAACAGCAATTGCGCTTCATGCCTGTCTTCTCACTAGCTAGAAGTTTAAAATTAAATGGTCAATCCAACTTAAACTTTATCTGATCACTGGAACAATCAAAGGAAGAGGCTGTGGCTCGTGATGAAACAATCAGCCCCTTAGCCCACTGATAATGCACTGGAAGAAACAGAAACATTGGTACCCTAGCAAGATGCTCAAACAGATCCCCAACTACCACTTCCCTAGCTCTCTTGCCTTATGTTTTCTGTCTCTATTAAAAAAAAACAAAACAAAACAAAAAAAAACAAACAAAAAAACCATAACCAAGGAGCTAGAGTGGTGGCTCAGGGCTTTAACATTTTGCCAATCTTCCAGAAGATCCCAGTTTAGATCTTAGAACAAAGATAGAGCTCACAGCAACCTGCATCTCCAGCTCTAGGAGATCCCACACCTTCATATGACCTCTACAGACAGCCCCACAGAGGAGTCGTTCACTCACACAGACACGATCACATATACAGATAATATTTAGGATAACAATTAAAAATACATTTTCAAAATAACATCAAGCAAAGTGAAGAACTGTATTTCTTCATCTCTTGTTTTTTGCCCCATTGTAATACCAAGATTGTAGGGAGAATTTCTTTTTCTTTTATCTCTGACAACCATCCT
This sequence comes from Rhynchomys soricoides, assembly GCA_019843965.1. Taxonomy (NCBI): domain Eukaryota; kingdom Metazoa; phylum Chordata; class Mammalia; order Rodentia; family Muridae; genus Rhynchomys; species Rhynchomys soricoides. The sequence continues at coordinate 5,198,901 of JADRCH010000305.1, read as the reverse complement.
TACACTTAACCTGTTTGTCACAGACAGAAGACGTATCTTCTCTACCTGTGAGACAGTTCTAAAATCTATGCCCTTCTGGGCTCCTTATTGAGAGGTAGGCAGAGGAAGAGAACTTCTGGCAGAATTGTTTTTATACAGTAAAAGCTGAATATAATCTCACTCATTCTGTCGAAGACCCTGTAACACTTCTCACCTTCCAGTCACCTCTATCAGTACAGAGACAAATGCCATTGGCTTGCCAGGATCAGTATCTCCAAGGAAAAAGAGAAATTTGTGTTGATGTTCTTCAATTCAGTTCTTCCTCACAGTTTGGTGCATAGGAATGCAATATGCCTCTATAACAGAATATTCCGTGGCTCTCTTACACGTTCTAGTGACATGTTATTTCCATTTGTTAATCCAAAAACTTTCTCTACACTTACCTTTCTTTTATTTTTTTTAGTCATTAATTCCTTTTTCTCTATAATATCATCATTTTAAAGTAGTTTCTTCCAGGTTGGTAGATGCAGTTTTAGAAATATTAGCTCCTCTCTACCACTTATTCTCAACACCTTTTGGCCAGTTGGTGATCTTGGGCATTCTGCCTATCACTGTTGCATTTGCTTAGCTGGTGAAAATATCAATAAATGAGGCTGGATAGGAATCTGTGTGTGGTAGGGAAAAAATCCACTTAAAAAGGAATCTCACAAACCCACAGCACAGTACAAAATATCAGCCAATTGCTGAAGGTATGATACCCATATTTTTGATATCCCTTATTTTCATTAACAGATACTTCTGCTTTTTATTTTAATTTATATATTTTTTTATTTTTGATACGTTATTTACATTTCAAATATTTTCCCCTTTTCAGGTCTCCACTTTGGAAACCCATATCCCTTCCTCACTCCCCCTCCCTCTATGAGGGTATTCCCCCACCCACACACCCACCCACTCCTATCTTCTCTCCCTGGCATTCACCTACACTGGGGCATCTAACACTCAGAGAACCAAGGGTCTCTCCTCTTACTGATGGCCAACAAGGCCCTACCATGCCAAATATGTGGCCAGTCCCATGGTTCCCTCCACAAGTATTGTTTGGTTGGTGATCCAGTCTCTGGGAGCACCAGGGGGCCTGACTAGCTGACACTGCAGCTCACTCCATGGGGTTGCAAACTCCTTCAGCTCATTCAGTCCCTTCTCCAAATCTTCCATTTGGGAATTGAATCATGGGTGTTCTGAACATTTGGGCTAATATCCACTTATCAGTGAGTACATACCGTGTTTGTTCTTTTGTGACTGAGTTACCGCACTCAGGACGATATTTTCAAGTTCCATCCGTTTGCCTTTGAGTTTCATGAAGCCATTGTTCTTAATAGCTGAGTAGTATTCCATTGTGTAAATGTACCACATTTTCTGTATCCATTCCTCTGTGGAGGGACATCTGGGTTGTTTCAAGTTTCTGGCTATTATAGATATGGCTGCTATGGACATAGTGGAACATGTGTCCTTATGGCATGTTGGAGCATCTTCTGGGTATATGCCCAGGAGTGTTATAGCTGGGACCTCAGGCAGTGTTATGTCCAGATTTCTGAGGGTCAGCCAAACTGATTTCCAGAGTGGTTGTATCAGCTTGCAATCCCACTAGCAATGGAGGAGAGTTCCTCTTTCTCCACATCCTTGCCAACATCTGCTGTCACCTGAGTTTTTAATCTTAGCCATTCTGACTGGTGTGAGGTGGAATCTCAGGGTTGTTTTGATTTTCATTTCCCTGATGACTAAGGATGTTGAACATATCTTTAGGTGCTTCTCAGCCCTTCAAGTTTCCTTAGTTGAGACTTTTCTGTTTATATCTGATCCCCATTATTTGATAGGGTTATTGGATTCTCTGGAATCTAACTTCTTGAGATCTTTGTATATATTGGATATTAGCCCTCTATGGAACATAGGATTGGTAAAGATCTTTTCTCAATCTGTTGGTTGCCATTCTGTCCTATTGACAGCATTCTTTGGCATACAGAAGCTTTGCAGTTTTATGAGGTCCCATTTGCTGATTCTTGATCTTATAGCATAAGCCATTGGTGTTCTGTTCAGGAACTTTTTCCCCTGTACCCATGTGTTTGAGATTTTCCCCACTTTTTATTCTATTAAATAAATCTAGTTTTATGTGGAGGTCCTTAATCCACTTGGACTTGAGCTTTGTACAGGGAGATAGGAATGGATCAATTTTCAGTCTTCTACATGTTGACTGCCAGTTGAACCTGCATCATTTGTTAAAAATGCTATTTTTTTCCACTGGATGGTTTTGGCTCCTTTGTCAAAGATAAGTGGCTTAGGTGTGTGGGTTCATTTATGGGTCTTCAATTCTATTCCATTGATCTACCTGCGTGTCACAGTACCAATACCATGCAATTTTTATCACTACTGCTATGTAGTACAGCTTAAAGTCAGGGATGATGATTCCTCCAGAAGTTCTTTTATTGTTGAGAATAGTTTTTGCTATCCTAGGTTTTTGTTCTTCCAAATGAATTTGAGAATTGCTCTAATTCTATAAAGAATTGAGTTGAAATTTTGATGGGAGTTGCATTGAATCTGTAGATTGCTTTCAGCAAGATGGACATTTTTACCATATTAATCCCACCAATCCATGAACATGGGAGGTCTTTGTATCTTCTGAGGTCTTCTTCGATTTCTTTCTTCAGAGACTTGAAGTTCTTGTCAGAGATCTTTCAACTGTTTGGTTAGAGTCACACCAAGATACTTTATATTATTTGTGACTATTGTGAAGGGTGTCATTTCCCTAATTTCTTTCTCAGCCTGTTTATTCTTCAAGTATAGGAAGACTACTGATTTGTTTGAGTTAATTTTGTATCAGGCCACTTTGCTGAAGTTGTTTCTCAGCTGTAGCAGTTCTCTGGTAGAGTTTTTCTGGTCACTTAATTATAAGATAATATCACCTGCAAATAGTGGTATTTTAATTTCCCCCCTTCCAAATTATATTGCTTTGATCTCCTTTTGTTGTTTAATTCCTTTAGCTAGAATTTCAAGTATTATATTGAATAGATAGGGAGAGAGTGGATACCCCGTTTAGTCCCTGATTTTAGTGGGATTGCTTCAACTTTCTCTCCATTTAGTGTTGGCTACTGATTTGCTGTATATTGCTCTTACTATGCTTAGGTATGGGCCTTGAATTCCTGATCTTTCCAAGACTTTTATCATGAATGGATGCCAAATTTTGTCAAATGCTTTTTCAACATCTAATGAAATGATTATGTGGTTTTTTTCTTTGAGTTTATTTGTATAGTGAAATACAATGATGGATTTCCCTGCATCCCTGGGATGAAGCCTACTTAATGGTAATGAATGATCGTTTTGATGTGTTCTTGGATTCCATTTGGGAGAGTTTTATTAGTATTTTTGCATAAATTTTCATAAGGTAAATTAGTCTGAAGTTTTCTTTCTTTGTTGGGTCTTTGTGAGGTTTTGGTATCAGTGTAACTTTGGCCTCATAGAATGAATTGGGTAGTGTTTCTTCTGTTTCTATTTTGTGGAATAATTTGAACAGCATTTGTATTTTGTCTTCCTTGAAGGTCTGATAGAATTCTGCACTAAACCCATGTTATGCTGGATTTTTTTTGGGGGGGGGGGGTTAGGAAACTTTTAATGACTTCTTCTGTTTCTTTAGAGGTTATGGAATTGTTTAGACAGTTTATCTGATCCTGACATAACTTTGGTATTGGGTATTTGTCTAGGAAATTGTCCATTTCATCCAGATTTTCCAATTTGTTGAATATAGGCTTTTGTAGTAAGATCTGATAATTTTTTGAATTTCCTCAGTTGTTATATCTCCCTGTTCATTTCTGATTTTCTTAATTTGGATACAGTTTCTGTACCCTCTGGTTAGTCTGGCTAAGGGTTTATCTCTCTTGTTGACTTTTTCAAAGTACCAGCTCCTGGTTTTATTGATTCTTTGTATAGTTCTTTTGTTTCTACTTGGTGGACTTCAACTGCGAGTTTGATTATTTTATGCCTTCTACTACTCTTGGGTGTATTAGCTTCTTTTTTTGTTCTACAGCTTCCAGGTATGTTCTTAAGCTGCTATTGCATGCTCTCTCCAGTTTCATTTTGGTGGCACTCAGAGCTATGAGTTTTCCTCTTAACACTGCTTTCATTGTTTCCCATAATTTTGGTATGTTATGCTTTCATTATCATTAAGTTCTAGGAAGTGTTTAATTTCTCTCTTTATTTCTTCCTTGACCAAGTTACCATTGTATAGAGTGCTGTTCAGCTTCCATGTGTAAGTGGGCTTTCTGTTGTTTTTGTTCCCATTGAAGATCAGCTTAATCTGTAGTGATCTGATAGGAGGCATGGGATTATTTCAATCTTCTTATATCTGCTGAGGTTTGTTTTCTGACCAATCATATGGTCAATTTTGAAGAAGGTACCATGAGGTGCTGATAAGACAGTATACTCTTTTGATTTAGAATGAAATGATCTATAGATATCTGTTAAATCCATTTAGTCCATAACTTCTATTAGTTTCACTGTGTCCCTGTTTAGTTTGTGTTTCCAAGATCTGTCCATTGATGTGAGTGGGGTGTTGAAGTCTCCCACTATTATTTTATGAGGGGAAATGTGTGCATTGGGCTTTAGTAAAGTTTCTTTTATGAATGTGGGTGTCCTTGAATTTGGAGCAGAGATGTTCAGAATTGAGAGTGCTTCTTGGAAGATTTTTCCTTTGATGAGTATGAAGTATCCTTCCTTATCTTCTTTGATGACTTTTGGTTGAAAGTTAGTTTTATTCAATCTTAGAATGGATAGTCCAGCCTGTTTCTTGGGACTATTTGCCTGGAAAATTGTTTTCCAGCACTGTACTCTAAGGCTGTATTTGTCTTTAACACTGACATGCTTTTCCTGTATGCAGCAAAATGGTGGGTTCTGATTATGTATCCAGTCGGTTAGTCTATATCTTTTTATTGGGGAATTGAGTTCACTGATGTTAAGAGATAATAAGGAATAGTGATTGTTTCTTCCTGTTATTTTCAATGTTATTTTTATGTTTGTGTGGCTATCTTGTTTTGAGTTTTTTGAAACATTACTTTCTTGCTTTCTCTAGGGTGTAGTTTCCCTCTTTGTGTTGGTGTTTTCCATCTTTTATCCTTTGTAGGGCTGGGTTTGTGGAAACATATTGTGTAAATTTGTTTTTTTTCATAGATTATCTTGATTTCACCATCTATGGTAATTGAGAGTTTTTCTGGGTATAGCAGCCTCGCCTGGCAGTTGTGTTCTTGTAGGGTCTGTGGGAGATCTGCCCAGGATCTTGTAGCTTTCATAGTCTCTGGTGAGAAGTTTGGTGTAATTCTGATAGATCTGCTTTTATATGTTACTTGACCCTTTTCCCTTACTGCTTTTAATATTCTTTCCTTGTTTTGTGCATTTGGTGTTTAGATTATTATGTGATGGGAGGAAATTCTTTTCTGGTCCAATCTACTTGGAGTTCTGTAAGCTTCTTGAATGTTTATGTTCATCTCTTTCTTTAGGTTAGGGATGTTTTCTTCTCTGATTTTGTTGAAGATATTTACTGGCCATTTAAGTTGGGAATCTTCATTCTCTGTTATACCTATTACCTTAGGTTTGCTCTTCTCATTGTGTTCTGGATTTCCTGGATGTTTTGGGTTAGAAGCTTTTTGCATTTTCTTTGACTGTTATGACAATGTTTTCTATGGTATCTTCTGCACCTGACATTCACTCTTCTATCTCTTATATTCTGCTGGTGATGCTTGTATCTTTGACTCCTCATCTCTTTCTTAGGTTTTCTAACTCCAGGGTTGTCTCCTTTTGTGATTTCTTTATTATTTCTATTTCCATTTTTTTGATCCTGGATGGTTTTATTCATTTCCTTTACCAGGTTGATTATGTTTTCTTGTAATTCTTTAAGGGATTTTTATGTTTCTTCTTTAAGGGCTTCTAGCTGTTTACCTGTGTTCTCTTGTATTTCTTTAAGGGAGTTATTTATTTCCTTCTTAAAATCTTCTATCATCATTATGAGATATGATTTTAAATCAGAGTCTTGCTTTTCTGGTGTGTTAGGGTATCCAGGGCTTGCTGTGATCGGGTACTGGATTCTGATGTTACCAAGTTGCCTTTTATTTTTTTTTTCTGTTCCTTATGTTATTGCCCTTGCCTTTTGCCATTTTGTTATCTCTTGTGTTAGCTGGTCTTGCTCTCTCTGACTGTGGCTTGTCCCTCCTGCAAGCCTCTGTATCAGTACTCCTTGAAGACCAGCTCTTTTTGAGAGGTATTTGTGGTTGGAGAGTTGTGGTGCAGGGTCAGCTCTGGGGTATAGACAGAAACCAGAATGATTCTGTCCCCAGTTGTTCCTTGGTTCTTGTGTCCTGATGGCTCTGGGAGGGTCCCTCTTGAACCAAGAATTTGAACAAAAATTGGTGGTCTTGCCTGTGCTTCAAAGCACTCCTAGGAGACAAGTTCTCTCCTGGCACTATTTGAGTATTGAGCCCTGTGTCACAGAATCAGCTCCCTGGCTGCAGACGGAAACCAGAAGACTACTCCTTAGTCCCTGTGTCCTGAGGTTTCTGGGCGGGTCCCTCTGAGTAGAGGTTTTGGTCTTACCCTTGGTCTAAGTCTGTCCACACTCCTTGGAAGCTAGCTCCTTCTCTGCTCTATTTGCGTATGGAGCCTTGTGGCACAGGCCACAGGAGTAAAATGGAATGCTCCTGTCCCAGGCTGCTCCTTGGTCCCTGTGTCCTGAGGGTTCCAGGTGGGGCCCTCTGAGCAGTGGTGCTGTTCTTACCTCCACTCACAGGCTTGCTCACACTTCTGGGAGACCAGCTTTCTCTCAGTGTTATTTGGCTATGGAGCCCTGTGGCACAGGCTCAGGCCCCCAACCACAGATGGAAACCGGAAGTCTCCTGTCCCAGGCTGCTCCTTGGTCTCTGGCTCCTGAGGGTTCTGGGCAGGTCCCTCTGAGCAGAGGTGCTGGCTTTACTCCCACTCACAATCTTGTCCACACTCCTGGAAGGCTAGATCTTTGCCTATGCTATTTGGGTATGGAGCCTTGTCGCACAGGTCACAGGCATAAACTGGAAGTCTCCTGTCCCAGGCTGTTCCTTGGTCCCTGTGTCCTGAGGGTTCTGGGTGGGGCTGTCTGAGCAGTGGTGCTGGTCTTACCTCTGCTTACAGGCTTCTCCACATTCCTGGGAGGCTTTCTCCAGCCACAGATGAAAACCCAGAGTATTCTTTCTTAATGGATAGCCTGCCCAGTAATTAATAAATATTAAATCTGGGTTCTAAAACATGACTGACTCATTGAGAACTCGGTGGTTACCAACCCCACTTCCCAGTCTCATTTTCATCTTAGAGATGGAATCAAAGTTTCTTCTAAATTTGGAAGCACTGAAAAGTTTATTCTGTAAACACAGGAATTTCATGCACAGAATGGGAAGGAATAGACAAAATATAAATATATTACTTTTGCAAATAAACTCAAATGTCTGCTTGGCTATGTTATTTCATGTCTTATTGCCACTCTAAAGTCTTCTCATGAACTCTCTCTGTGGCAGCCAGGACCTGCTTCTTCTGTGTCAGGTTTTGTCACAGCCAGTCTGAGTTGAACTAGTCTCACACATGATAGAATTATAATCCTAATAAAAGAATACAGTTAAAGTAGAATATTCCATATTTCTTAAGCAAGGATAAGGAAACATATTTTACAACTTGAGAAATTTGCAAAGATCAAAAGGATGACCTTCTATCTTTCAATGTGTTGGTGTGATTAGATATCTGGGTATAGAGAATGATAAAAATGAGCAAAAATTAGGAAAATTATAGCAATTGGATAGCTCTTTGGAAGCATTAGCATAAATGAATGTCAGTATAAAACAACCAGTAAATTTGATTAAGATGAAAATACTCCATAGTTTGTCATAGAACACAGTATACACAAATCATTGTTTTCTGTTCCATGAAATACCATCCGTGTCACAAGAACAACAACCATTTTTCTACAACAAGGTTAATTTCAAGCCATGAACAGAGTTCAGCACATGATGGCTGTGACACTGACATGTACAAAAGTAATTTATACTTATCATTCATGCTCAGAAGGAAAATTGAAAAGAAACTGAAGAGGTAATAATATTTCATTAGAGTAAAATACTGTCTTGTTATGGTATTGGCTATGTACCCAGAGCTAGCAGTATGAAAATTTGTATCATATATATATATATATATATATATATATATATATATAATTTAGTATATTATATATTACATAACATGAAAATAGGAAATATTAGTTTATTGTTAAAGAAGCCTACATTATAACTCCAGTGTCCCCTCCCCACATAACTATTAATTTGAAGGTGATTTTAAATACACTGCTCAATTTACGACATATCCTTTCTTGTTACTGGAGCTTTTGTTTTTATATCATAAATATAAATACATTTTCATTTCTTATATAGTCAGCACTGAACACAAAAGAGGATGCTACATGTCACCAAAATTTTGGAATATTTTTTTCACACAGCAAGTAATTCTCCTGAAGCTAGCAAGTAAATATCTTAACTAAATTGAGTTCTGTCATTATTAACTGATAGTTTAAACCACATCCCACAAGTTAAGGCCTCAATAGCATAAGAGTGTTACCATCTTCAGATTCTACTTGTAAGTCATGGATTGGTCCTTCTACTTCTGATGGGGAGACTATAAAATAGAGTTACCATGACAACCTTCTTGAATTTGATCAGTATGCTAGTACGGCTCACAGGGCATGGGTAGAGACATACTGGTTTATCGTATTGATAAAGGATATAGTAAATGGGAAAGATGTGCAGCCATGTGAAGAGACCTATGGAATGAGGTTGAGTTCTATCAGAGTGGACCTATGTGTTATACCTCATCTCCATAAATGCTCTTGATTCATGTAATGGCTCTACTGGTTTAAAGAGTATCTTTAAATATGCTAAATTCATCTTTGAAGTAGTTTACTACCCTAAGTAATCTAGCAGTTAAAAAAGCATATGCTGATTGTCTACAACATCTTAAGCCCATGCTGGTCCTTAAAGTTTAAAGGGCACTGGCAGAAACTTTTATTTATACACAGGAACTGGATATGAAAAGTCTAATTCTGACATTAGAGTTTTAGTTTTTATAAATGCTATTTAAATAATTTCAATTAGGTATCTTCCCTAAATGTATGAGTCTCCTGACTTCATCGGCCGAAGATTTTTGGCATGAGTAAAATGCTTCTTAATGGTCAGACTCATCATTATAAGCACCACTGAAGACGCTGATATAATTACAGTGCTCAGCTTGCTTGATAAACAGAAACAGGCCTTATTCATTTATCTACATTTAAGTAAGTAAAACTAATCTCAAATAAAATCACATTATTGTAATGAACCCATTAATTAAAAAAAATTACTCAACTAAATTGACATAGCCACTCAAACACTTTAAAGGAGCCATTCTGAAGTAGTGGAGCTTTCTTTGGGGTTTTACACTTTTATGATCAAATTATACACAAATATTCGTAAAAAAAAAAAATTGGGGAATACAGAATCAACTGTGGAGTTGTAGGAGCTCCTTTACTTTTTCAGGACTGGGGCATAGGTCAGCAGCAGTCAAGCCGTGTATAACACATGAATGTCCTTGGGTTGGTTAACTAGAAAAAAGAATTACTTTTAACTCTTTCTTTTGGGCTATCAGTTTTGTGTATAGATTGACAGTTTGGTAGTATCTATTTCTTTTCTAAATTTTTTGAATAAAACACCTTTATTTAAATTTTTATTCTAATATTCTGTATAGAAGATTAAACAAATAGTTTTAATTTTGGTAAGTTAGGCTTGACTATTTCAAGTAGGTAAAATTTACAAACATTGTGGGTTTAGTTCTATTTTTTTAATTTATTTTTTATTTAATTTTTTTTTTACAGTGCACACTTTATCCCCCTCCAAGTCCACCTTCTGACTGTTGCACATCCTACACCTCCCCCCCCACACACCTTGTCTCCATAAGGATGTCCCGACCACTCCACCCCAACTCTACCACACCTCCCTACTTCATGAGGCCTCCAGTCTCTTGAGAGTTAGGTGCACCTTCTCTGACTGAGTCCAGACTCATCAGTCCTCTGATGTATATGTGCTAGGGGCCTCATATCTGCTGGTATATGCTGCCTGGTTGGTGGCTCAGTGTCTGAGAGATCTCTGGGGTCCAGGTTAGTTGAAACTGCTGATCTTCTTATAGGGTTGCCTTCGTCCTCAGCTTCTTCCAGCTTTTCCCTAAATCAACCACAGAGATCAGCAGCTTATGTCTATTGGTTGGGTATAAATATTTGAATCTGACTTTTAGTGGCTTGTTCGGTCTTTCGGAGGGCAGTCATGATAGGCCCCTATTTGTGAGCACACCATAGGTTTTTTATAATCTTTAAAAAATGTTTTGCTTTCTATATGCTCAGTGCTGTAAGACAAATGAAATTTTTGAAAGCGACATGTATATATTTAAGCTGTATGACTATGTGCAGTGCTTTTGGGTACAGACTTTTCAATACATTTAGTTCAAAGCCCAGGAACATCTATGCAGGACTAGAAACCATTCAGATTCAACAGTTATTCAGCCTCTTCATTGTCAGTGTACTAGGGAGAGCTAGAATAGGTATTTAATCAAAAGCAACTCAGGTAGCAGGAAACTTTAAACAGTTGCAGCTGAGATACAAAGACATGGCTCAGGTGGGTTGGGGGCACTTTCTGAACTCAAGAAGCTGTTTTGATTGGAAGTGAGTCTACAAGATGTGAAAGAGATATCAGGGGAGACATGGATGCTGGAAATGTGATGAATCTAAGTGGCTAAGGCCTTGGAAGAGATCGCTTGTTCTCTGGAGGCTGTTCTTCTGTATGATTTCTCTTCCAGCAGAATGTTTCAACATCACCTGTGAGTGCATTAAAAACTATTCCTGTAATGTTAGTCCAAATCAAGAACCATCAATTTAGAAAATAAAGTATAAGAGCAAAGGACACATAGCATTTTGTATGTATGTATATTTATCTCACGAAAAATAATCAAGAGTATCATTAACAAGAAGGAGACTAAGGGCTGATGACACAGCTCAGTAGGTAAGAATGTTTACGGTGAGTGCCTGATGGTATGAGTGTGATCCACAGGTCACACAGTGGAAGGAGAAAACTCTTTAGAGTTTACTTCTGGCTTCCATGCACATGCTATGGCATGCATGCAACCATACATACACGTAGATGCATAGTTTAATAATAATAATAATAATAATATTTAAAAGAAAGCAATTGAGAAACAACAATTGAGATATATATGAAATCCAAATTTGTCAAGAATATGCTAAATATTGGTTGCAGACTCCATGAGTTAGAAAAAGTCTCAGGTTACACCACAAAATTTTAAGAATGACACCACCAAAGACATAAGTAATCTCACTGCCAATTGTGCATGATTTGTACTTCTTAAGGAGAAGGTTTATAATAGCTTTCATGAACTAGTACTTAATATATCAATTTTTAATACAATAAAATATTATTTTTCTATGTGGTGATTATTAATGTAATTCACTGTGTATTTAAAAACAATTCTGAAAAATCTAAGCTTAATCAAAATTTACTACAAACTTATTAAAAAGCAGGAGTCCTACAGTCTTGAAAAATCTTAACTTCTTTTAACTTTAGTAATAAAATTGCCTTCTTCCAAGGATTCATAACTTACTGCTAGAACTGAGAGGGGGCACTGCAGAAAGTAAGTGGTATCATTTCTTTCCATGTGAACAAATTTTCAGGCTTTCCTTTACTCATTCTGGAGTTCACCTGGCTGCTAGCTCTTGGATATTTACTAACCATCAGGCATTTAAGCAAGTCCACAGACTCAGTGTGTGCAGAAACATGTCCATTTCCTGTTTTTCTGAGTTTCCCGTCATTTTCCTGTGATAACATTGAGACTCTCTCAATAACAGTCAGGAAAAGGCACCAAACCACCCTAATCAAACTCAAACTAGCATGTTGTCTTGGGTTTCTAAATATCTAATAACAAGTAAGACACATTTATAAATGAGGGACATGTTCATTCCCAAAGAGAAAATTAAATATTTTCAAAAAATTTAAATTATTCTTGAGTATATCCTGATTCCTCTACAGTTCAGTTATATAACCTTGGCCAACATTTGCCTCCTGATCTCACTTATCAGATAAGTGAGAATATAAATAGTCCTAGTTTACTTTTTATTGTTGTGATAAGACTCTGATCTAAACAAGCTTAGGAAGAAAAGTGTTTACTTACACAGCACAATCATGGCCATCACTTGTGAAACCCCGGGTGGGAACTTAAGGCAAGATCTCTGAAACAGGAACTGAAAAGCAGAGGCCATGGAAGAATGCTGCTTACTGGCGTAGTCCCCATGACTTACTCAGTTTGCTTTCTTATACAATCCAGAACCACTGGTCCAGGAGTGGCACCACCTATAATATGTCAATCAACAATCAAGAAAAACGCTTCACAGACTTGCCTATTGGCAATGTAATGGAGGCAATCTGCCTGAATTTCCCTGTCTCTGGAACTCTCTGGAGAACAGTTTGTGTCAAGCTGACAAAATATAAATCTAAAGGAAAATAAGATAAAATACATAAAAGCATCATATAAATTATAATGACTATGGACACCTTAGTTGACTTGTAAACAAGTAGCTTATAAAGAGCTCCATCAACTTGGCACTCACACAGGAGCACGCTTAGTTGAGTCTGTTTCAAGAATTATTTGTGAGTAGTGCAAATCTGCACATTCCTCACCATACTGGTACCTAATTACAAAATTAAAGTGAACAGCTGTTAAAATCTTAAAGTCTGCAAAATGGTTGTACCTTTGGGTGGGTGGTGTTAAAACTTGTTCTTTTTGTTAAAATACCCATGCATAGTTTTCAAGAGTCATATGGTTTGAAACCCCAACTTAAATGAATACAACTTCAGTGTAACCATGATTCCGTATGTGAAGTTACAGGGTAAACTCAGGCTTCCTCAAATGATCCTTAACAGAAACATAAATACTCAAGCTGGCGAACTTCTGTAAAATGGGTCAAAATTAAACTTCAAGAGTGAGATGTTTCCTTTTTTTTTTTTTTTTTTTTGACCAACTCTGGGATTGTTTAATGCACAACCCATTGTAACCTAAGCCTTCCTATCAGCTGGTCTAGTTTACAGTTTATCATATACTCACTTTTGCAAAGACATCATGTACACAAAGATCCACATTCGATAGCTGGGAACTATGATAGCTCTGAAATACACTCGCAGGTTTGTTCGATCATGATACATCTAGTAAGGATCACCAGCATATCAGTTGCACCTCTTCCAGAAAGACACCATCATTTTATCTAGGAGTTTACTCTGAGTGTCGTCACATAACATCAACTCCCTCAAGCGCTTCTTTCTTGCAGTTGACTTCTTCCATAATTTTTTCTTATAGCCAGTCTTTCTCCTTAGCCAGAGGCCAGAATGAAGTCGCAGGAAGTGATGAACGACTGATTTTACCTTCTTTTTCTTGCCTTTCCGTGTGCTGCAGTATGTTAGAGCTCTGACCGGCGGCTTCAGGACACTGGGAACCTATGTGGCCACTCTATTAAGGACATTTGCGGCATGCCCATATGCCAGATATCCGACAGATTGACAAGTATTAGAGCAGAAGGAACCACTGATGTCTGAATATGTCTAAAATGAATGGTGCACAGTGCAGAATTAAGACAGGCATTCCTGACACAGTTCTGATAGGTTGAAGATGCCAAGACATTCAAGGAATGTAAAAAACCCGACGCAGATCTCAAAGCGCTTGTGAAGATGGAAGCTGCCGTCTTGCAGTCTGCCTACAGTGGCCACAGTGGGCTTAAAAGTAACAAAGCAAAAAAGGATAAGAAACGTAGAGGGGGCTGTGCTAAGGGGAACAGGCATGGCCAAGGTTAAGCAGTTTGGACTGTGGCTTTATACTAAGTTCTGCCCTAAACCAGCACCATCACCACCACCACCACCACCACCACCTCCTCCACCTCCTCCTCCTCCTCCTCCTTCTCCTCCTCCTCCTCCTTCTCTTCCTCCTCCTCCTTCCTCCTCCTCCTCCACTTCCTCCTCCTCCTTCTCTTCCTCCTTCCTCCTCCTCCTCCTCCTCCTCCTCCTCCTCCTCCTCCTCCTCCTCCTCCTTCTTTATTAACACTTTATTTACGTTTCAAATGTTTCCCCCTTTCCAGATCTCCCCTTCGGAATCAACCTGTCCCGTCCCCCACTCCCATGCCTCTATGGGGGTATTCCCCCACCACCCACCCACTCTCTTCTTCCCTCTTGGCATTCTCCTATACTGGGGCATCTAACACCCTCAGGCCAAAGGGCTTCTCCTCCCCCGATGACTAACAAGACCCTCCTCTGCTACATATGCCAGCACCACGGGTCCCTCCATGTGTATTCTTTGGTTGGTGATTCAGTCTCCCTGATCATTGGGAGGTCAGGCCAGTGGACACCATTGCTCCCTCCATGGGGTTGCCAACTCCCTCAGCTCTTTCAGTCCCTTCTTCATCTCCTCCATCTGGGACTAGACACTCAGCCCTACAGTTGCTGTGAAGTGACTCTTGGGTTTTCTGAACTTCTGGGTTAATAATCACTTATCACTGAGTTCATATCATGTTCATTCTTTTGTGACTAAGTTACCTCCCTCAAGATGATATTTTCAGCTTCCATCCATTTGCCTAAGAATTTCATAAAGTCATTGTTTTAAATAGCTGAGTAGTATTCCATTGTGCAAATGTACCACATTTTCTGTATCCATTCCTCTGATGATGGACATCTGGGTTGTTTCCAGTTTCTGGCTATTATAAATATGGCTGCAATGAACATAGTGGAACATGTGTCTTTATTAAATGTTGGAGCATCTTTAGGGTATATGCCCAGAAGTGGAATAGCTGGTCCACTCAGGTAGTATTATGTTCATTTTTCTGAGGGTCTGCCAAACTGAATTCCAGAGAGGTTGTATCAGCTTACAATTTAACCAGCAATGGAGGAGTGTTCCTCTTTCTCCACATCCTCCCTAACATCTGCTGTCATCTGAGTTTTTGATCTTAGCCATTCTGACTGGTGTGAGGTGGAATCACAGGGTGTTTTGATTTGCATTTCCCTGATGACTAAGTATGTTGAACATTTCTTTAGGTTGTACCTTGTAAGGCTTCTCGGCCTTACAAGTTTCCTCAGTTGAGAATTCTGTTTAGCTCTGTTCCCCATTTTTTGATAGGGTTATTTGGATTTCTGGAGTCAAACTTCTTGAGTTCTTTGTCCATATTAGATATTAGCCCTCTATCGGACCTAGGATTGGTACAGATCTTTTTCCAATCCGTTGGTTGCCGTTTTGTCCTATTTACAGTGTCCTTTGCCTTACAGAAGCTTTGTAATTTCAAGAGGTCCCATTTGTCGATTCTTTTTCTTTTTTTTTTTTCAATCTGCCATTAGGTACAACATGATTGGCAGAACAGTGTGACTTTTAAACTGATTGGTCTTTAGGGAATGAGGTAGCTGGGGCTTAATCAGCCCCTCCTTTCCAGCCTATGTGCTATCTAACCTGTTTCTCCCGTGTGCTTGGGGAGGGGGGGAACCCTGGTGAAATATCTCAGTTCTCGTCAGTCCCTCCCACAGGGAATATCTGCTAGCTAGGTGGCCTCATCTCTGGAGAGGGGAGGATGGGAGGAAAAGTATTTCTTTCGTTCCAGGGCCATTGTTGTTTGGAAGAGCCTATGTTGACAATGAATATCTGCTGGCCAGTTGGCCTTATCTCTAGCGAGGGGAGGAGGGGAGAAGGAGAAGAAAAGCATTTCTTTCATTCCCCCCTTTTTTTCTTGGTAGTATTTCAATCATGAAATTACAACTCATTTTGATCTAACCCTAGGTACTGTTGCCGTAGCATCATAATCTGCACTGTGCTTATGCACTCCCTAATGAAAGACAGTAAGCAATTTAGGATGCAATGTCCAAGGGTTAAAAGTAATACTAAGTTTATTAGGGGTCCTATGAGGGTAGAAATTAAAGTGGTGAGCCAGGGGGAAGAATTGAACCAGGATTCAAACCATCCCTGACTCTGTTCTCTTTCTCTTTTTCTTTTTGCCAGTCCCTCCCTTACCTTGGCCATTGAATCTTTTACTACTCCTGAGTAGTCTACATAAAAACGACATTCTTCTTTGAGGGCTGCACACAAGCCACAATGCTGGAGGAACAAGAGGTTGAGTCCCCTTCTGTTCTGGAGGACTACCTCCAATAAGGACATCAGAGATTCTTGGAGTTTGGAAATAGAATTTTCCATTTGTGCAATGTCTAAGTCTATAGCCTGTCTTAGTCCCTTATAAGCCTAATGATGTGATATTAATGCTGACAATCCTGTAGCAGATCCTGCTGCATCTAACCCTATACCCAGCAAAACAGAGAGTGTTATTCCTGAGACTCTCTTAACTTTGACCGGTTCTTTCTCCCAGTAAGACAGTAACTCATCATATGGGTGATACATAAGCTGAGGGACTAATCTTAGAGCATAAGCCATTGGTGCTCCCATGTGTTCGAGAATTTTCCCCACGTTCTCTTCTATTAGATTCAGTGTATATTGTTTTATGTGGAGGTTCTTGATTCACTTGGAGTTGAGCTTTGTACAGGGAGATAGGAATGGGTCAATTTGCATTCTTCTACATGTAGACTGCCAGTTGAACCAGCACCATTTGTTGAAAATGCTGTCTTTTTTCCACTGGATGGTTTTAGCTCCTTTGTTAAAGATCAAGTGACCATAAGTGTGTGGGTTTATTTCTGGGTCTCCAAATTCTATTCCATTGATCTACCTGCCTGTTACTGTACCAACACCATGCAGTTTTTATCACTACTTCTCTGTAGTATAGCTTGAGGTCAGGGAGGCTGATTTCCCCCAGAAGGCTGTCTATTGTTTTTGCTATTCTGGGTTTTTTGTTATTCTGTATGAATTTGAGAATTGCTCTTTCTAAGTCTATGAAGAATTGATTTGGGATTTTGATGGGAATCGCATTGAATCTGTAGATTGATTTCGGCAGGATGGCCATTTTAACTATACTAATCCTGCCAATCCATGAGCATGGGAGATTTTTCCATCTTCTGAGGTCTTCTTTGATTTCTTTCTTCACAGACTTGAATACTTGTCATACAGATGTTTCACTTGTTTGGTTAGAGTCACACCAAGATACTTTACATTGTTTGTGACTATTGTGAAGGGTGTCATTTCCCTAATTTCTTTCTCAGCCTGTTTATCCTCGAGTATAGGTAGCCTACTAATTTGCCTGAGTTAATTTTGTATCCAGCCACTTTGCTGAAGGTGCTTATCATCTGTAGAAGATCTTTGGTGTAGTTTTTCGGGTCACATAAATATATGATCATGTCATCTGCAAATAGTGATATTTTGATTTTTTCCTTTCTGATTTGTATCCCTTTAACCTCCTTTTGTTGTCTAATTGCTCTAGCTAGAACTTCAAGTGGTATATTGAATAGATAGGAGGAGAGAAGACAGCATTGCCTAGTCCCTGATTTTAGTAGGAGTGCTTCAAGTTTTTCTCCATTTAGTTTAATGTTGGCCACTGGTTAGCTGTATATTGCTTTTACTATGTTTAGGTATGGGCCTTGAATTCCTGATCTTTCCAAGACTTTTATCAAAAGGGAGGTTGAATTTTGTCAAATTTTTTTTCAGCATCTAATGAAATGGCCGTGTGTTTTTTTTTCTTTGAGTTTGTTTATGTAGTGGATCACATTGATGGATTTCTGGGTATTGAACCATCCCTGCATTCCTGGGATGAAGCCTACTTGATCATGGTGAATGATCGTTGTGATGTGCTCTTGAATTCAGTTTGTGAGAATTTTATTGAGTATTTTTGAATCGATATTCATATGGGAAATTGGTCTGAAGTTTTTTTTATTTTGGGGTCTTTGTGAGGTTTTGTTATCAGTGGAACTGTGGCCTCATAGAATGAATTGGGTAGTGTTCCTTCTGTTTCTATTTTGTGGAATAGATTGAAGAGTATTGGTATTAGTTCTTCTTCAAAGGTCTGATAGAATTCTGCACTGAACCCATCTGGTCCTGGGCTTTTTTTGGTTGGGAGACTTTTAATGACTGCTTCTATTTCTTAGGTGTTAAGGGACTGTTTGATGGTTTATCTTATCCTGACTTAACTTTGGTATTTGGTATCTGTCTAGAAACTTGTCCATTTCATCCAGATTTTCCAGTTTTGTTGAGTATAGTCTTTTGTAGTAGGATCTGATGATTTTTTGAATTTCCTCAGAATCTCTTGTCATCTCTCCCTTTTCATTTCTAATATTGTTAATTTGGATAGTGTCTCTGTGCCCTCTTGTTAGCCTGGTTAAGGGTTTATATCTATCTCGTTGATTTTCTCAAAGAACCAGCTCCTGGGTTTTGTTGAAACTTTGAATAGTTCTTTTAGTTTCTACTTTGATTATTTCCTGCCTTCTATTCTTCTTGGGTGTATTAGCTTCTTTTTGTTCTAGAGCTTTCAGGTGTGCTGTTAAGCTGCTAGTATATGCTTTCTCCAGTTTGTTTTTGGAGGCACTCAGAGCTATGAGTTTTCTCCTCTTAACACTGCTTTCAATTGTGTCCCATAGATTTGGGTATGCTGTACTTTCATTTTCATTAAATTCTAGGAAGTCTTCAATTTCTTTCTTTATTTCTTATTTGACCAAGTTATCATTGAGTAGAGCATTGTTCAGCTTCCATGTGTATGTGAGCTTGAAATAGTTGTTGTTGCCATTGAAGACAAGCCTTATTCTATAGTGATCTAATAGGAGGCATGGGATTATTTCAATCTCTTTGTATCTGTTGAGGTTTGTTTTGTGACCACTTATATGATCAGTTTTGGAGAAAGCACCATGAGGTGCTGAGAAGAAGGTATATTCTTTTGATTTAGGATGAAATGTTCTATAGATATCTGTTAAATCCATTTGACTGATAACATCTGTTAGTTTCACTGTGTCTCTGTTTAGTCTGTATTTCCAAGATCTATCCATTGATGAGAATGAGGTGTTGAAGTCTCCCATTGTTATTTTGTGAGTTGTAATGTGTGCTTTGAACTTTAGTAAATTTTCTTCTATGAATGTGGCTGCCTTTGCATTTGGAGCATATATATTCAGAATTGAGAGTTCATTTTGGTAGATTTTTCCTTTGATGAGTAGGAAGTGCCCTTCTTTATCTTTTTTGATGACTTTTGGTTGAAAGTAGATTTTATCCAATATTAAAATGTCTACTCCAGCCTGTGTTTGGTACCATTTGCCTGGATAATTGGTTTTTAGTCCTTTACTCTGAGGTAGTGTTTGTCTTTAACATAGAGGTGCATTTCCTGGATGCAGGAAAATGCTGAGTCCTGTTTATGTAACCAGTATGTCAGTCTATGTCTTTTTATTGGGGAATTGAGTCCATTCATGTTAAGAGATATTAAGGAATAGTGATTGTTGCTTCCTGTTCTTTTCAATGTTATTTTTATGTTTGTGTGGCTATCTTCTTTTGAGTTTGTTGAAAGATTACTTTCTTGCTTTTTCTAGGGTGTAGTTTCCCTCCTTGAGTTGGTGTTTTCCATCTATCATCCTTTGTAGGGCTGGGTTTGTGGAAACATACTGTGCAAATTTGGTTTGTAAGAATATTTTGATTTCACCATTTATGATAATTGAGAGTTTTACTGGGTATAGCAGTGTGGGCTGGCATTTGTGTTCTCTTAAAGAGTCTGTATGAGATCTTCAAAGGATCTTCTAGCTTTCATAGTCTCTGTTGAGAAATCTGGTGTAATTCTGATAGGTGTGCCTTTATATGTTACTTTCCCTTTGTCCCTTACTGCTTTTAATATTCTTTCCTTATTTTGTGTATTTGGTATTTTGACTATAATATGAAGGGAGGAATTTCTTTTCTGGTCCCATCTATTTGGAGTTCTGTAGGCTTCTTTTATATTTATATTCATCTCTTTCTTTAGGTTAGGGAAGTTTTCTTCTATAATTTTGTTGAAGGTATTTACTGGTCCTTTAAGTTCGGAATCTTCACTCTCTTCTATACTTATTATGCTTAGGTTCTGTCTTATTTTATCCTAGATATCCTGGATGTTTCGGGTTAGGAGTTTTTTGAATTTTGCATTTTCTTTGACTGTTGTGTCAATGTTTTCTATGGTATCTTCCACATCTGAGATTCTCTCTTCTATCTCTTGTATTTTGTTGGTGATACGTGCATCTATGACTCTTGACCTCTCTCCTAGGTTTTTGAACTCCAGGGTTGTCTATCTTTGTGATTTCTTTATTGTTTTTATTTCTATTTTTAGTTTCTGGATGGTTTTGTTAATTTCCTTTGTCTGTTTGATTGTGTTTTCCTGTAATTCTTTAAGTAATTTTTTTGTTTTCTCTTTAATGGCTTCTAGTTGTTTAGCTATGTTCTCTTGTATTTCTTTAAGGGAGATATTTTTTTCCTTCCTAAAATCTTCTATCATCCTCTAGAGATGTGATTTTAAGTCTGAGTCATGCTTTTCTGGTGTGTTGGGGTATCCAGGGCTTGATGTTGTAGGAGAACTGGGTTCTGATGATGCCAAGTAGCCTTGGTTTCTGTTCCTTATGTCCTTGCCCTTGCCTTTCAACTTTTGGTTATCTCTGGTGTTAGCTGGTCTTACTCTCTCTGACTGTGGATTGTCTTGCTTTTTAATTAGAGCTGCCAAACCCCAGGCCAGTGTGAGGTCACCATGTCTTTATATGATACTTCTTTTCCTGATTATAAAGTTAGAACAAGCACAACAGAACCAATTCCTTTCACTGAGCAAAAGTTGTTTCCCAAGCTAACTGTGCTGTTAATACATACATACACATATATGTATGATCTATATATCTCTATCTATCTATCTATCTATCTATCTATCTATCATCTCCTCAACACATGCCCTAATCCTCTACTTTTGATGTCTTCAAGCCTTAACAGGACAATGTGTTAGAGAGAGACAAGGTTAAGGAAGGGATTGTGTTGCCATTGTTATTGCTATAGATTATTTTAGACCCATCTAGCTTTGCATAAATGAATGAATATATGAATAAATAAGTGAATGAGCTTTTATAGGAGGCAGGATACTTTTCTCTCCTTTGCTTTGCCAAATGAGCATGCAACAAACAGGAGACATAGGCTCAAATACCAATCATAGGCTGCTGTGAGTTGTGGTGCAATAGCAAAACACAGTGACTAACTGTTGGATGTTTTCTGCTCAGTCTTAATAAGGAGACTTCCATAGGCTATCTACTATAAATTCAGGTTTTTACTGTTTCTCCATATGTTTATTTCTTTAATTCTTTCTTTTACTTACAAAAGGTGAACTACTTTCAAATAAATAGTTACTGCTCAAATTTTAGACTCAAATGCTTCCACTGGGAAATGAAAGTTTGGAACATTAGGTAAGGTTCAAAAAGACAGCCTTATTTTCAGTTCACAACTTACTACAAAGCCAGAGTAATGCCAATGGAGAAGAAGGTGTGGTTTTCCTAAAGGAGCTACAGTAAAACATGTGTAAACAAAGTTGTATAATTCAAATAGAAATGTCCAACTTTAAGTACTAGGATGGAGTTAGGACAATTTAGAAGAAAATACCATGATATGCATACAACTCCCTCTCCCTTTTACTCAAGGGATGGTTAAAGAGAAGACTGGGCATCCAGGTGTGAGCTGATAAAACACAGTGAAAGCCAAACTGTGTACATGAAGGGCCTGCTCCTGCTTGAATGCTTAGGGACAATTGCTTCTCAGGGTACATAAGGACATGGTAGTTCAGCTGAAGCTGCAGGCGAGGTTTTAAGACATTGGGCAGAGGTTTGAATGGGGTACACTCAGAGCTTCTAGATGGCAGAGGACAAGGACATGGTGATAATGAGAAGTCTGGCAGACTCAGGTCATCTGAATAACCTATGATGGATAGCCCATGACATAATGGCTTCAGAAATAACTATGGAGATGGTGTACCCTGAGAAAAAAGCAACACCCAGAAAGCCTTTTAATCCCCACCCCCCAAAAGAGAGTCAGAGTGGGTGCCTTGAAAGCACCATGCATAAAGTAAGAAATGACTAACAACAGAAATAAATATTACTTAAGACAATGACGCTTTTATGTTTTTCCTTTTTTCTTTCTGCTTTATTTAACCCTTGTCAAAACATACTTAAGATCAAGGTAAAATCAGTTATAGAAATAAATCACATCACAGTTTAATATTTCTGAGTTATTTGGTATAAACTAAGACCATAGAGAATGTATTGCATCACAGATACACAAAGACATACATGCGGACACATACACACACACACACACACACACACAGGCACACACACATGTACTGACACCATTTATTGCATAGAGATTTCAGCAAGATAGTACTAACAATCTTGGGTTCAGTGTAGAACAGGAAAAACACAGGTTGTTAATTATTAATAAAATGTCCCAGTTGTAAAAGTATAGAATATTTTCTCACATATAGAAGAGTATATGAACCAATTTACTTCAGTAATTTTGATTATAATTTTAAGAACTGTTTTAAAGAAGTAAGCTCAAAGCTGTATGATAAAATGCATAAGTAAAAATATTTCAAAATAGTTAGAAAACTATAACAAATTGATATTTTTAATAATGAGATATTAGCCTAAATATATTATAAAATATTTTAAAATGTACATTACATAAAACAATGGTACTAGAACTTACCCACTTGAAGCCAAAGGAAGAGATGACAGGAGATGGTACTCAGAAGAGTAAATTCTTCATGTCTTTGTAGCCCTTATCCTTTGAGAGGTGGCAATGCCACCTACTTGTTTTGATACCATACAGGCAGCTTTAAATGATGTCCTTTGAGAAACCAGTATATTTATGAGTCCTTCAACAGCCCAAGTAGTACTTTGAGACATTTCAAGCTATTTGGCTTGTACACCCTTCTCGGTGCAAGGGAAAGAGGTCGATATTTCCAGGCAACCCATCCTACACTGTGCTGAGGAAGCAAAGGCCCTCTTCTGAGAGAGAAAACCTGCACAACTATCAGCTGTGTGGAAGAACAAATCAATACTGTTTATCTTCAAAGAGCATATCTATCACCAACAGCTGTATTTCCAACATTTTATTCTCATTTGCCAGTGAAGCATGTGTGTGTGTGTGTGTGTGTGTGTGTGTGTGTGTGTGTGTGTACTTTTGGCTATTACTTGTGCATCAGTTGGGAATGAGAGATATGGCAGGGAGGGAAGGGTTGGATAAGATTGCTTTGCTTAAAATTGAGGCCTCATTGGGCAAACTTTAAAAGAATGAATAGGATAGATAATGATTTGGTTACATGTCTAGAATAATTTACACTTTCAATATTTTTCATAGCACCACAAAAAAAGACTGTGAAAGCCTGTTTTAAAATATATCTTAAAACCTATAGCCAAGATGTTCCTTGTCCAGTCATAATGTTGCCCACAAAGCACAAAACCAGTTTCTAAGTTATCATAGATGCTATTGGAAAACTGGAAACTGACAGGAGAGGAATAAGTCTTTCCTTGGAGAGAATGTAAAGGAAGAAAATTCTGCTTTAGAGGTATTAATTCTTCAAGTTAGAGAAGATGTATCCTTTTCCAATTATGAAGGTATAAATACCAGTGTATCTCTCAAAGCCACTGGCTCAAGTCTTGTGGGAAGGACTGAGGGAGCATGACAGATAGAAGGGAAGGGCCTGTACTCTCAGAGTGGTAACTTCTGGGGTTCTTGTTTGTTGCTTGCTTGCTTTATTCTTTATTTTGTTTGTTCTAAGACTTCTAGTGGCAGTAATTAGCCATTCACAATACAAATTTCACTGAATCAGTTCAAGGTTGAATGACTTCGAAAGCCCTGGACTTGAGAGAGATTAGCTTTCGTATAGACACAGTGCTTCACTTGAAAGCACAAAGTCTTCAGATTAATAGAGGTCCAAAATGCTCTGTCTTCAATCATAAAGTTCTTGATATAGTCGAGGACTATATCTGAATCTACATTGTAAACTATTTTACAGTAGCCATGTGTTAAATATCTGAAATTTTTCATTAAATGGACATACTGTTTTTACTTGTTTGTTTGTTTCTTTTTTAAAAAGCTTAATTTAAAGAAAAGCAATACTGGAGTGAGTTGTGATATTATTATCTTGGTTTCTTTTTATGGTGGCATGAAAATAATTATATTAAAAGTCGCTGTGAAAGTGAAATCATCAAAATGTTTCAGACTTGTTTTGGCTGATAATTCTTATAAATCTGTAAACGTACTGTTGGATAAAAAGTAAAGTGCATGGTGGACTTTCAGGATAATGTAAGGGAATGTCCTTTTATTTGTGGGGGCAATTGCCCTGGTCCTTTGGTGCCTTTTTCTAATATGTCTGAACTCTCTTGATAATGCTTTTTCACTTGCCAGTGAAAATAAACCCCAAGTGGTGGAACAGAGCATTTTATTCAGATTCTGTGTTCACATCCTGTTTAGACAAAATGATAGCTACAAATGCCATGGTCTCAATGTTTTGCTGATTGGGGGTTACTTAAAATTCATTCATATTAATTTTATTATCTCCAATAAAATCAGAAGAAAGAGTAGTACACACAGTAGTCTTATTTGTTTTGTATTCATATTTTAGTTATTTCAAGTTTCCAAAAAGAATATATAAAAATTATTTAAACCTTCTTTAAGGGGAAAGGGAAAAATAACCTAAAACCTAAACTAAACTTCTCAATGGAGACAGGGTCCATAAAGCCATCTGGTGGCTACTTAGGAAAATTCACTTGAGCATTTCTATGAAGATTACAGAAAAGTGTATTTCAAAGACAAACTAACTATTCCAATCCTGATAAAATGTGTTTTATTCAAAAAAACATGTCAGATATTTTAATTCTTTATGCATGTGTATTTACTGTCACATGTTTTAATTTAAGAGCTTTGTGAATGTTTGTACATATATCATTAAGAAACACACAACACTGCCTTTGACAGTCTTTGTAAAGGGTGTCACCATCATGGCTTAAAAATTACAACTCTGTCAAAATATAAACCTTGAATTAACTAAACGTGAAGTTGTGTATTTATAGAGGTGCTTTGAGTACTCACATTATATTTCTGCTTTGTATGCATGTGTTGTGCAAAGCTGCAGTGGGTTAACATTATTACCATGACTGTGCATTAATGCACAGACAAATCCATTTTATTCTATCAATGAATATTTGCAGTATCCCCTATGTAAATGTATTAAGAAAATCATCATAAAGATCGTACACATGCAACATTAGAAAATGTGCATGGCTCTTTTCTCTAAAACCTAACTTCATATATAACAACATAGTTGTATATTAAATAACACAATTGTAGAATGGTTTGCTATAGCTATAAAGAGAAGAGCAAGAAGGCAAATTTTGAATAACAAACTATTTCCTTAATAATTTAGTATTGCTTTTACTAGATAGATCAACTTAATAGACATTTTTGATGACTGAGCATGGTGATCCCTAAGAGTTGCATCTAGGAGTGTTGGTTACATATACCTTGTGTAGGTATTCTTCTAGAAGTCCATAATTTTTCTCCCAATCATTCTAGTGTAGTTGGAAGTGCTTCTATTATTACAAACCATTTCAAATGTTTTAGAGTCAACATTTCCACCCACATTTTATCTATTAGCAAGTTATCTGGTGGCACTATATTAATTCTGTGTTGTATATTCTTGATTACAAATGGTTTTTATTGCCTTTTTATTTGTTTGTTGGCCATTTATATTTTATAAAGTGTATCTTCAATTCTTAGTGACATAGGGAGTTTGTTTATATAGTTAAATGCTAGGGTTTTATATACTACTGTTATGGCAAATATGTTATAGCACATTGTGAGTTGTATTTTATAATTCTCTTCATTGCCTCTTACCAAAAATTTTAGTTTTATTGAGATATAATGAATATATGTTGAAACATTCATTCTTCTGAAAAATTTATGTACATTAAACTTTGTATTATTTACTTTGACAGTTAACTAATTAATGAATTTAAGAACAAATTAATAGACAATTTTTATTTTGTTTAGTATGTGTAAGCTACTATTTTTAGTGAGATTATTGCTACTGCTTGATTTAAATTTATCTTAGTATTTGTTTCTGTTTCTTTTCCTGTGTATTATTCGGTTTTTGCTTCCCTTTGTTATCTTTTTTTTAAATTACCAGTTTATAAAGAAAGGAAATTTTTTTCTTTGAATAAGAAATCAAATGATACTCTTTGTCCTAGTTAGGTTTCTGTGGCTGTGGTAAAACACAATGATCAGAAATGTTTATTTTGTTTCACTGCTTGTAGTCCAGCTTCAAGGAAACTCAGGATAGGAACCTGGAGGCAGGAACTGCTACAAAAGCCATAGAGGAATGTTTCTTACTGGCTTGCTTGTTCATGACTTGCCCAGTCTGCTTTCTTATAGGACCATCATTCCAGGTTTGATACAACTCATAATGGACTTGAACTTCCCACATCAATTATCAATCAAGAATATGCACCATAGGATTGCCTCCAGGCCTATTTTTCTAAATGAGAGTCCCTCTTCCCAAATGCTTAAAGCTTGTGTTAAGTTGATGTAAAACTAGCCAGAACACTCTGTCTGGATTCCTTCAATGTTAGATGTAATAGTTTTGTCATTAGTATCATGTAAATGTTATATCTGTGAGTGGGAAAGGAAAAATTCAGGCCCATATGACCCAAGGGGTTCTTCCATATTGACTTTAACATTTACCTTTCCTTCTTGAAGACTACTTTCCTGCCTATTCAGCATCCTCCTTCTCAGATTTCGGAATGAGCTAGTGATATGAGAGATAGAATGCCTGGCTTCTATATACATAAAATGTGGGCCTCTGCCAACATTTGAACACAGATGTGAGCACATATTTTTTAAAAAAGCTACATCTGTGTTGACAATTCTACATACTATTGTGATTTTGGAAAGTTGTTATGTTGCAAAGTGAACACCAAAATTATCTTTAGCTACATTTATAATCCCTTTACAATCTCTTGATTTGATCTAAGATCCTTTTTAATATTGACTTAAAGCTTTGGAGAGTCCTAACTTGTCCAACCATGAGTTCCCACCAAACCTAGAACACTGAATATTATCAGGCAGCACCTGAGACTGAGATGCCCCTTCCTTGTTGTAAGCCACTTGCAGGATGTTCCCACCAAGGTAAATGTATGTGTTTGTTTTGTGGCTTTCTTTTCATTTTATGAAAAAAATAAAAAACAAAAAAAAACTTTCTCAGCAGGGCATGTCATTCAAGGTAATGTGAGTCTAGTTTCCCAGGCCTTGATCACCCATACTTGGCTCAGAGGAAAGGGATGAAAATTTCCAAAACATTTTTCTTTGCACTTTATTTTTTGTCTCTTAATTGGCTTTACTTCTATTTCCAATGAGTTTTCCAAAAATGAACATATTCATGCCTAATTACTTTGAATTATGATCTTATGCATTAACTAAACTTAAAACAATGTAAACCTTTGCCATCTCTGTCTTAAGCTTGTGTTAATATTAAACGCTTCTATGGGTCATAAATGTCCTATAAAACCTAAAGTTCAAATTATATTGTGTGGTCAGCTGTTGAATCTGAAGGAGCTTACACAGAGTGGGTATCATGAAAGGGACAATTTTCAGGCCACTCAGTTCCATGTAGCACACTCTGCCACTTCATGAGACAGATTATTGTCTTATACTTCTTCATTGTTCTTTATCTTATGGTGTCCTGGGTTTTAATGATAGTTGTGAGCCAAATGTATAGTAATCCTGAGATTTGGTGAACATTTCAAACAAGTTGGCCAGAGGAAATTAGAAGTTTAATTTCTCTTTGTACCCTATTCTAAATGCACTAACAATTGTCTGTGTATATAACAGACGTTTATTTTTCTGTGGCTGAAGATCATGCTATAGTTAAATCAATGAGTTCTGTAATTTGAGCAGGTTTAATTCAAGGCAAATGAACTCTCTGGATTGGAGGAAGAGTGAACGTAAGTGCATAGCCTCCATGAACACATGCTTGCTCATCTTACATAGAAACTAAAGTACATTGAGTGCATTTTGAGGGTGTCTCTCATAAATGTCATCTGGGGGGAGGTGTGCTTAGTGGAGTCCTGTTTATTCTCTTCTAGTTCATCCAGTGAAAGGCATAAAGTAAGCAATATCAAGAGAGGTGCAGCATGCAGGAGACACAAGGAGACTGACGTAAAAGCAGCTCACGAGTTGAGTTAGGCAGTATACTTCATAATGCCAGGTGTGGTACAGATTTAGCAGGTTCACAGAATGGAGTACCTACATGGTGAAAGTAGTCTCTCTCTCTCTCTCTCTCACACACACACACACACACACACCCCCACACACACACACACATCTGTCCTTAGCAGTACAGTAAAGGCAGAGGTGGTCCTCAAACAGGGTAGATGTCTTCTGGCTACTGAGTCTGATAGTTGAGTGATATTGCTGGCCCATGTCTTTCTGTTTTTCTACTCTTAATTCACTTCTTTCTCCTCATAGACAAAAGAAAAACAAAGATAGATTTTAATGAGGAGCCCCTAAAGTAAGAATTTAGTTCACTCCTGCACCAAAAGGCTTACTCAGGGTTGCTTCTTCTAGGAATCATACAGAATCTGATCAGCTTTGCTTTAGTTTATTAGTTAGTGGTGGGATATTATTGCCTAACATGGAACCTACTTTTAACAATAACCCATTAGAAATAGCTAAAGTAAGCTCACCAAGCGTTATCACTACAAAGAAGTCATCCAATGGGATCCAGGCACTTAAGTTGCTCGTGAAATAGCTGTGGGTTTGTCTTTGGATCCTTTGATACTTTATTATCGTTCTTGTCTAGACATAGTAAGAAAATTATTACTTGTTTGTCTGGGGAGTTTCCACTCCCATCTCTGTTGGAGTAGAGGAAACAAGAGCCTCTTGTCTTCATCATCACTGTGAGGAGGCAGACAATTTCCAAACTAAAGGGGCAAGGTTGCATTAAACAGGAAAGGAGTCAGAAAAAACAGGAGGAGAGCATAGCTTGCTTCCAATGGATTTAAGCAACAGCTTGTTCTCAGCCAAAGATGACTGGCCATCCTCTGGGGACAAAGTAAGAGTTTTGGTTGCCTTGAATGAAATTTTCCACTGTGTAGGAGGTTACAGAACTATTTTAGTCACAGAACAAGCAAAAGTCATAAATAAGTACATTACCTAATAACTTAACAAAAACAATATATAGATGAGGCACAGCAAACACACAGGAATCTCTGCCATAGGTTTCTGATATTACCTGATGACAGTTTTAGCTTGAAGATTACTGAAAGTTAGTGAGCTGTCTGTTAAGTTAAAGCACCACAAAGATTTGACTTGCTAGACAATGAATATTAGATCAAGAGAGTATTTTTTTTTGATGAATTGTTATTGTCTATATAATCTTGAGGATGATGAAGAGTAGGTTAGAAGGAACATGCAGTCAAGACTGAAAGTTGGAATCAAAGAATAAAGAAGTCACAATTAGGTAGAACAAAGACTAAAAATACTGTAGTCCTGGGCACATCTCAGGAGAAACACATGTGGAGCATTTGCTATTAAGTGTTTGGGCACAGAAATATTGGTAAGGAGAGTGGAGTGGAATTGAGCAGGATCCTGATTAGAAAGTTTATCCTTAACTAACTAATGTTAATTTTCTATCACTGACAGCATTAGAGACTCAAAACTAGCAATAACTTGAGTCTTAAAAGTCAATTTACAACTGACTTTTTACAGTGAGCCATAACTAGCTATTTTTAAAGGCAAAATCGTTTTAAGGAATCAGCCAAAAAGATGATTCCTCCAGATATTGCAATTTTCTGAACATTGTGAGTTTTTATTTTTCTGGGAAAGGACTTAGAATACAGGAAATGATAGCAGGGCTTTCTCAGAAAGAGGCTCAGACCTTCAAATGATGTAGACCTGGCAAGGTGTCCTCCTTGGGAAGAGATTGGTCAGAACAGAGTGGCATGCCTTGCTAATTGCCTTAATAAAATCCCCAAGTGTTGATAGGAACAATGGAAAAGGCCTCTCCAAGGTTTACTCTTAAGAAAATAGAATCACAGCCTTTCTCAAAGAACAGATAGATGGAGGAGCCTGAGGATATTTTACATGGGATATTTTGTGTGGCTCTAGGAAGGACAGAGTGGCTGACAAAAGATGATTCCTTCTGGTATGGCTGGTGAGGGAAGAATGATCTCTGCCTTCCCTCATGATCACATGGTCTTCCAATCTTTGTTTCAGAGAACAGTGACCACTGGGACCAATGAAAATAAAGAGACTTATGGGCAAGTCTTACAGAAAAGACAAAGTGAGATCTAGCAGTCAAGTTATGAAGCATGCCACAAACACTCTTATGCAATAAAAACTTTAGGCAAGAAAATGAAAATGCACACATAGGAAAACACAACAAGAAAAGCTCTTTTGAGTGTTCAAGTTATGTGCTGATTTATGCCACCTTTTATGGGAAGAAGGAGGGTACCACGTTTTCACTGACCTTAGATTTCATCAGGTCAAAATTCCAACCTTTCTTTCATACACTGCAAATCAAACTTGTACATCATATACATATTCAAACATAACACGCCCACCAACACATACACACACATACACCACACATATACCACACATGCATACACCATGCATATTCCAGCACTTGAACACATATGCACATATCACATATCCATATAAACATACCTTCCTCCACATTCACACAAATAAATACCTCACAACAAACACCTCCTGTACATATATATGCACACATATATCACAGATATGTATCACATATCACGAACCACACATACATACAAACATATCTCCTGCCACGTATATACAAATACCACACACATACCTAACCATCACACTACACAACACAACCCATGCATTTAATATACTATATGCCCACACCATGCTTATTCCAATCACAAACATACACACACACAAACAAACCCAACACACCGCACTGCAAACTGCACAAGCTTTCCTTGTGAGCCTCCCCTACAGTACTGTTTGCTCCAGGGCATACTGGTTTTGTTTCTAGCTCTTCTAATACATGGAGACCCTTCAAGCCTCAGCTCCATCTCAGAGGCCATCGGTCTCTGGATTTCTTAGGCTCTTTCTGTCTTTCCGGTACCTTTCTTTGTATCTCTGTATAGAATATCTCTCTGTCTGGTTCCTGTTCATGGCATGGATGAATGTTTCTTCAAGGAGATGCCATTCTCTTTATAGAACCTTCTTGGTTATTCAGGCCATGTAGGCTTCTGAACCCAAGCCCAGGTGAATCGGATTCTTATCCCACAGTTGTAAGCATTACCCAGTTTAAGAGTTTGTTTTACCACTGTCTCATAGACAGTAACAGCTACATCACTGGATATGTAATGGTTTCAGCAAGGTCATGAACCCAAGTAAGAAAAATATCTAACCAAGGTTGAATATCAGAGTAGATTTTCTGTAAACATGATGCAATTTTTGTGCTCATTGGTTATACTCTAAGTAGACATTTGCTAGATGACAATTCATAATCAGAATTTCCAGAGCACAAGCCTTGTGCTTAAGTGCAGATATACCAAGTATACAAGGTAATGTCTAGGAACAAGAAAATGGGTGGCTTTTGACTTTTAAAGGACTCTCATAAGCCTTAGGTCATGGGAAAAATCACAAACACAGTATGTAGCTTTCCAAGATGCCTCCATAGGCAAAAGAATATGTTCTTACAAACCAGGCTTCTACTCTTGACAAAAGAGGGTGAAGTGTTTGATCTGTTTGGAAGCAGCTTGAAGTGGTTGGAATTTACTATTCAGACCCTGAGACAGATTGAAAACAAAAGAACCTGATTTTGAAGATTATCCCTTTTTCACCCTTCATAATGCTAAATTCACCTTTTCTTTTCCACTTTAACAGCCGAGGATGTTATCAGTTACTCTAAGGTCACACAAAGCAGAATACTGAGCTTGGTGATGCTAATGAAAAGCTACAGGGGAAACAAGAGTTAATTGCACAGTTATCACACAATTACCAATGTATGTTCTACTGATGCTACCAGAGAATGGAAGAGAGCTAGGATTCTGTTCATCATGTATGTCAGGAGATGACAATATAATGACTATAATAATATAATATGAACAATGGTGGATAGTGTGTGACATTTGCATGAATGTGGTGGATTTTTGCTATAAATAAGGGGGAATAAAAAAAATAATAAAAGCTTTCTCAAGTACTCTAGTCCCTGCTTGAAAGGAGACCCTATACCAATGATCAAGTCTTTAGCTTTCAATTTATTTTATGTCTTTATGTCTCAAAACCCTGGACACTAAATTATTCTGTTACTTAATTATTTTATTTTGAGATATGTAACACTGGCTAGCTAAAGATTATTCAAGCCTAATCCTCCTGCCTCTACCTCCCAGGTGCTGGCTTTACAGGCAAACATTATTGTGCTCTGTGTTGGCTGGTAGATACTTTTAGAACACTGAATTTAATATTACAAAGTAAAAATAATTATGTTACTTTTAAGCACAAGCACCAATTTAATTTTAATTGTCTGTAGGCATATAACTGTATTCTAAAACATATCCTTGTACTTGCAGATAAGAGTAGCTCTCATCTCTCATCAAAAAGCTTCTCTTTACAACAAATAGAAGCCATTATAGAAACCACAATGGATAATAATGCCTAGATCAATAAATTACATATGCCCAGCTCCAAATGATACATCACAACACATACTCTATACCTAACGTTCATGAAACATCTTGGGAGAGGTGAGAACAGCTTCTAAGAACCAGTGAACCATGATGTCTGCCTAAGAAAACTCAACCCATAATACCTCAACATTATGGCTGCCTAAATAAGACTTGGAAATGATAGTATCAACAGCCATGTTAATACAAAAGGAGGAACTCTTACAGGAGCCTGTCCCTAGACAAAGAATTACAGGCAACTAATAACTGCTGAGAGGAAAATTAGCCTCATATTTATTATCTCTCTGCCATAGCTTTCTGAAGGCCAGGATGATGGATGTCTACCATAGAGCTCTGTGCTATGTTAGCAGTGTAGGTTGGTTTATGTCAGCATTGCCTTAACAGGTGAGTTACATGATATGGCTATATGCCAGATATAAGGTCATCAGGTGACAGCATATGTCATATCATTTCTAGCTCCATTCTCCTATATAACCATCATAGTACACACTGTTTATCATAGTGCTTTGTTATACTGTTTGACCTAACTGTCATTATGCAGTGCGTGACTATTTTCATTGCTGGTTGACAGCCTCTCCTCTCTCGTCCTTCCATAGAGTGAATACAAGTTAACAGTAGTGAGAGAGCTCATCTTTCTTGGTAGATATTCCTAGTCACATGTTTCTCAAATACTTGTATCATTCTCCCATCTTCCATAACATTGTCTTTCATTAGGAGATTTTCCTAGGTCACTTTTGTTGAATACTTTAGCAATTGTTCTGCCCTTTATGTCAGGGACTGTCTGCACCATACCTATCTATGCACTAGGACAGAAGCCATGTCACCGACCGAGGCTGGATAAGAAATAGATATTTTTAAATTCTGGATCAAAGTACTGATATCTTCTAACTCAGTAAGTCCTTTACCTTACATGCTCTGACCTTATATCTGGCGTATGTATGTATTAGTAAGGATGCATGGAATTTCCAGAAAGAGTAAGAAAAATCTTAGGCAAGGATCGTTGTTATTACATGGTTGGAAGAAAGAAGAAATACAGACAGAAGAATGTTAGGAAGGTTAAACATCTACTCTGGTAGGCTTAATACAAGGATCGAACATGTTTTTGTTGGATTTGCCAATGAGGAGCCACTCAGGCCTTTTTGGAAAGTGGAGTCTGTGGAGTGGAACCAACTAAAGCCAGATTATGATGGTTGGAGAAGCAAATGGAAGGTGCACACACAGAGCCTTGCCTAGTGAATCTTGACTGCAGAGGATACCAAACAAGGTAACACCAGAGGGGAGCCTCTAAAGAGACAGCAAATTTTGTTCTTGCTTTTTAAACACCTTTTGGTTTGTTGGCAAGACTTGAACTTATTTATAGCCTGCAGGGAAGATGCTATTGAAGAGAGAGCATTTGAAGATATAAGAAGCAGAAATAATTGATAGAACAAGTATACAAGGACAAGCATGGCAGGAAGAGACAGGATCAAGAACACAGGTGGAGGGATTAACCTTAAACAGACTCTGAATCTCCTCTTCCTGTGAAATCGTCAATATCTCCTCCTGCAAAGGAGAAGGTACAGTTAGATCTACATGGATATACAGAAGAGATACAAAGAATCTGACTGCTGCAGTCTTTCCTTTTATCTGCTGTCTGATCTTGATTGGAGGGAGAGAGAAGATCAGGAAGGCAGAACTGGTGAATTCACCCAGGAATATTAAACCAAGGCAGGAACCCTAAGCCAGTTGCTCTCCATTTTGGAAGGCAGACTCTATTCTTAAATCAATTACTAAAGTGCTTCCTAATAGCCAATGTTTTTAACATATGTGTTGAAAAAACAAACAAACAAAATAACTTTTGTCATTGACTGTTCATTGACCTACCTTTTCAAAACTTATCAGTGTCCCTGGGAGCAAGATGGAATCCCGAGGCACAGAAAATAAACTCAAATATATCAAGTTATAGTTAAAATTTTTTTCAATGCTTAACTTGCTTATATTTATAAAGTAACAGTTCTTTTAAAAGGATGTCTATCTTGCATATAAAATAGAAAACTCTGTTTAAGACATATATACATTTGAGAATGAAGCATGAAATTTAAAAGAAGCAATAAGAAAAATGCCCCAGTGTAGTAGAATGCCAAGGCAGGAAGGTGGGAGTGGGTGGGTGGGTGGGGAACCACCCTCATAGAGGCAGGGAGGGGGGATGGGATAAGGCATTTCTGCAAGGAGACCTGGAAAGAGGGTAACATTTGAAATGTAAATAAAGAAAATAGTCAATAAAAGAAAAAGTAAATGAGCTGAATTCAAGGATAAACCTTTGTCATCTTAGAATTTTCAATATCAGTGTTATCACAAATAAATTCAATAATTGTAAAGGAAGCAAATGTGGGCATGGACCTTAGGACTAATCTATATGTACCATAGGACTAATCTATATGTACCATAG
>JADRCH010000305.1:5063214-5163686 GCA_019843965.1 Rhynchomys soricoides | reverse complement strand
TATATGTACCATAGGACTAATCTATATGTACCATAGGACTAATCTATGATATTACATTGTGCTTGTCAAAGATTGGACTGACATATAGGCTGACTGAATGTGTCATTTGCTTTTTAAAATATGTGTGATTAATACTGGATTTTACAAAGAACTTAGGTTAACTTTTCTTTTTTTTTTTTTTAAGTTTGGTATCCAAGACTTTGCACACTGTGTGTCTTTAAGCAGATGTTTCTGTTTGGACATGATGACTGTTTTCTCTTACAATGTGAAGTGCAGTGTGTTTTTGTTTCTTTACTCCATGGAAGGCAGAATGGCATAGAAGAGTCTAGCAGGTCTTGCTCTGGAAGCTCATAATCTCTGGGATTCCCAGCTTTAGTTCTCAGGGACTTCACCTATAAAATGATGTTGATGATGCAAATTTTCTAGGGGAGTTGTAAATTCTCAAGTGTGCTAGCTAATTAAAATCCCACAAGCAAACCTTTGCACATGGTAAGCTCTAATAGGAGATGAGGGGGGTGAGCTATCATTGGACATAGAGTAATTTTAAAATAGCTGATAAATTCTTTGAGATTTCTACATGTGCTATTATGTTATGATGTGAACTTCAGAAAATTGAGTTGTCATATCACCTAGGTTTGAACCAGCTTTGATATTTAATAAGGTCAAGTTTTGGAGGAAAATAACATGACATTAGAAGTCATTGAGCTTGGTGGCTCACACCTGCAATTCCAGACCAGAGAGGTTGAGATAGAAGAATTGCCAAGCCCCATGTCAGTCTTGGCTATGTGGAAAATTTAAGGTGAGCCTTGTAAATGAAGGTAAATTCTGTCTCAAGCAGTAAACAAGCTAGTGTGTTGCTGGTTTATGTCTACTATCACAGTATTACAGACACTGAGGCAGGTGGATCACCATGAGTTCCATCCCCACCTGAAATACAAGGATGAAGACCTAGTCCAAAGAAACAACAACAAAAAGAAAAAAGTTTGTAAATGAAAAATAACCAATTCTCTCTCAAAATAGGGGTGGTGGTGGTGATGGTTTGGTGTGCTTAATTTATAAATTCAAACAGAAAGAACCAATCAGTTTTCTTAAATGAACAAAATCTACATGATGAACATATGTGGGAAAAAGTAGTGTTATCTGAGCATTGGAACATTATTGGTTTCTAAAGAGTGAAGGAGCTTGAGGGAAAATGATTATTACACTGTAAAGCCCCATCACATTCTCACCTATTTCCTTTGTTTTAGCTTTATACTTATAATTATATTTTATTATTATCATCATCATCATCATCGTCATCATCATCATCATCATCATCATCATCATTATTATTTCTTAGACTTGATTTGTTAAAAAAAAAAAAAAAAAAAAAAATGAAGATGGCCAGATGCAGTCTTGATACCTGGAGAATGAAGTTTCTCACATACCCACTAGATGGCAGGAATGGGACTTGGAATACCTTGCTGAAGCTGCTCATGTCATATCTATATTTGCAACAATTCTAGATGAGAAAACCCACTGGGATGAAAGTAGGAACATGTTTGAAACAATTCTTTTACTTTTCCTCAGATCTATCCCCTTCTCTTAAATGCAATTGTTTATTTTTCTTTTAAAGAAAAAGTAAAAAAACCCCATTAAAACTGGTAAAAGTTTGTAAGGTTCCAAATAAGGCATTTAGGTTCTAGGAATTGTACCGTAAAAGAGGAACAACCTTGAGTGTTCAGTTCCTTTAGGATAACCGAGAAACTACAATCCAGCAACAAACCCTTAGCCACTTGTTCTCCTGGGAAATATTCCAAGTGTCTCCCTCTACTTCCTCCCTCCCTTTTTTCCTTCCTTCCTTCCTCCCTTTTCCTTTTTGTCCTCTAGATATATACAGTTCAAAATAGTGTGTTGCCTCAGTGTGACCTTGGTGCTTTAATTTTCTCACAATTGAAGGCAGAGGAAGTGAGTTTTCTGTTTTGCAGGGTGTGTGCCTTTCCAATAAGGGGTCAAGGCTGTGGAAATGTAAAGGGCCAATCCTCTGTTACAGAGGGGCTCATTGCAGAGAAAGGTGTGTTCTACAAAGACAAACAGGTCTCCAAGATAGTTGCCAAGGGCACCAAATACATCTTTGCATTACACCTTGAACTGGCGTGCTCATATCACCTCTTTTATTGCATGCACCATAAATGACTGTAAAAGTTTGCAAATCTTGCAGAGACCTTGGCAATCAATACTTCAACAGGAAATTTACAAAGAGGAGGGGGAGGGGTCCATCCTAGTAATTTGCTTTTTTGGCACAATAACTATCTGCTGACACTGAGAATTATTAAGTGTTCGATTTTCACAGTGTCTCTGTCAAATGCATAACATAGTCAGAGTGTTTTCAATTTAGTTGCTCAATTTGAAATCTGGGCTTTGCATTTTTATGAACAGGTAGAAGTGCTTTGGAAGCTGTCTGGCGCTTTTTCTCATATAGACTGGTCCTCCTGAGCTCTGACTTGAGTGTCAATGATAAAGTCATTTTAATCTGGGTCAGAGTGGAGCCAAACTGGATGACTGGTTGGTCCCCAATGTGATACCTGTATTTTTTAGTGCTTTTAAGTCTCTGATATACCCTGCCACTCAAAAGACTAGGAAAACATCTGATCGCATTTTAGTTTGGGCTGGGTGATGAGAGCTAATGAGTCTGTATGCTGAGATTCAACCTGCTTGCTGTACTAATTTTCTTTTCCTGCTTTGCTTCTCTCCTCTTTTCATCCTCTTCCCTTTCTTTCTTGTCTTGTTATTGAAATTGTGAAAAGATGGGGACCAGGTGGAAAGCTTGACTAGACAAACAGCGGGTTAGGGGAGTTGAAAAACATGGTTGCTACTTCCAAGGGTCCAAAGACCAAAAATGTAGGTCACTGTCCAGAGTCGGCAAAAATGAACTGGCCCCAGGCTGGCAGGCTGTGAGCTACCCTTAGGCTGCATTAGGGAACTACATAAGAGCTACCCTGATCACCTGAGAAAGCATGGTACACGGGGTATTCAGATCATGATGGTGCTGCATTTACTCCCATTCATTCCTTGCAGCCCTGCCCTTCTCGTCTGCCCCAACCCTCTACCCCCTAAGCCCAGTAAACTGAGTCTTGCCCTTCTCTACCAATGCATTAAATATTTGCGGGTCTCCAGGGAGTTTTAGAAGTATGAGCAGAGGCAGTTTTATCTGGTGCTTCACCCAGAGTCAAACACAGCTTCTTCAGTGGAGTGTCCTTTCAAATCCAGCACAGCTAAGAACTAATTTCAGCACAGATCTTTTACAGGCAAGTATCTTTTAAAATGTTACTAGGCTTTGCCCAGATTAAAAGGGTGGAGGAGTATGTATGTGTATGAGCCTCTCTCTCTCTCTCTCTCTCTCTCTCTCTCTCTCTCTCTTTTTCTGTGTGTGTGTGGGTGTAAATTTTTGAGCTTCATACTTTTTCTTTGAATGTCATCTTCCTGTAGGTGAATGTGAGCTAGCTTGGGCTGGTATTCCTGTTCACCACCCCAGAGCATGCCCCGGCAGCCAAATGAGGCCCAGGTACCACAGAAATTGCTTAGAGGATCACGGTTTTTACTATGGCCAACAAAGGTAGAGGTAGTATCAGCTGGCCCTGGTCAGGATCAGACTTCTGTGATACCGTTGTAAGACTCTGGGGAGCCTTGACTTCCCAGAGACTTCCGAGTGAACACCATGGGGTCAGGGATCGATGTAAAATGCAAGAGGAATTTTTTGTTCCAGCATGCTGGGAACACATCACAGCATGTGTCCCCTGCACATCAAGGTGGGAGAGAACGACCACTTGCAGCCTGTTCAGAGAGATTTTATAGCTTTTAGAGCAGCAGCCATTGGGCACAATGTGATTGGCAGAACAGTGTGACTTTTAAACTGATTGGTCTTTAGGGAGTGAGGCAGTAGGGGCTTAATCAGCCCCTCCCTTCCAGCCTACCTGCTCTCTAACCTGTTTCTTTCAGGAGGGGAGGGGCGCCCATGTGCTTGGGGGCCTGGTGGAATTTTTCAAAGTTCCTGAGCTGACCTCTTTTCACCTTCATGTGATAGGAAGTTTTTAAATTTGCAGCCACAGGTGAGTCTGGATTTGCCCCCAGCAGCAAGCTAAGGAAGCTTTTGGTCCAGGGGATTGAACAGACCTCATGTTTCTGCTATTGGTGCTCACAAGGAGTCCGCACCCCACTCTGCAAAATCTGCCAGTCAGCCGGCTCGCCTGGCAAAGATACTGTTTTATAAATAGCTGCATCAGACCTGATCTTGGGAAACTGAACTTTTTAGACAATCAGTGTGGCGCTGGGAATTAGAGTGGTATAAAGGAAAAGTGGGTTAAGACTGAAGGAGATCTTTGATTAGAAAGTGAAGTGACAAGGGTTCTGAGGCCACATTTTGAGTGTTCAGAGGACTGCTGGGTCTGGACTCAGTCAAAGAAGATGCACATAACCCTCCAGAGACTTGGGGCCCCAGGGAGTGGGGAGTTCTGGTGGGGTTGAGGTGGGGGCATCTTCTTGGAGACAGGGGAAGGGGAAGGAGGTGTGGGATGTGGAACAGTTGGAGGGTGGACTGGGAGGGGGACAAAATCTGGACTGTAAAAGAAATAAAGATTAAATTCATAAAGGGAGAGGAATGAGACATAAATATGTGTGTATAATTTTCCTCCTGCCAGCAGGTAGCAAAATAAAGCATCATGAATCTTCCAAGAACCTTTTCCTGAAACTGTCTCTGGATGATCTCTTCCCACTCTTCCCCACCCCAGCAGAGCATCAGGGAACAGCACTACATAATGGATATTTTTCATCTTCAGCAACTAAAACCTATGCCATGGAGAATTGTAATAAAGTAGGTTCAGTAATTGTTACAGAATCTACATGATGGTCTCTGGCTCTCTCCTTAGGCTTTACCTGGTAAAACTGCCAAGCTCCAGAGCTAGGGCAAACTGTTTACCTTCTTTTTACCTAGTAATAGATTGCATTCACACATTTCTCTAAAGGCATTCTCTTAACATTCTTACCTGAAATGTTGTCCCTATTCAGTGGGTTTTCCACGGAAAGAAATCCAATAATTCTTCTCCATGGTGTTTAACACTTCACACACTTTACCTCCTGAGTCTTAGCTGTGTCTATTTTAATTAGTAAAACAATGCTGTTCTACCAGAGCTTGGCAAATACAGAGGCAGATGCTCGCAGCCTCCCATTAGACTGGGGGTGGGGGTGAGAGTCTCTGATGGAGGAGTTGGAGAAGGAACTGAAGGAGCTGATGGGGTTTGCAGCCCCTTGGAGGGAGCAACAGTGTCCACAGGCCAGACATCCCCCCACCCCCGAGATCCCGGGGACTGGACCACCATCCAAAGAATACACATGGAGGTACCCATGGTGCTGGCCACATATGTGGCAGAGGAGGGCCTTGTTGGCCATCAGTGGGAGGAGAGGCCCTTGGGCCTGAGGGTGTTAGATGCCCCAGTGTAGGGGAATGCCGGGGCGGGAAGACAGGAGTGGGTAAGTGGTAGGGGAGCACCCTAATAGAGGCAGGGGAAGGAGGGGATGGGATAGGGAGTTTCTGAAGGGGAGAACTAGAAAGGGGAAAACATTTGAAATGTAAATAAAGAAAATATCCAAAAAAAGAGTTGTTGATTCAGTTCTCTGGCCAAGGTTCTACAATTATCAACATACCATTTGAAAAGATCCCATGCTTATTTCTTGGTAGATCAGAGAGAGATTCTCCCGCACAGCCAGCAGGCATTGATCATGCAAAACAATACCTACTGATATTGTGAATCCACAGTTAAATAAAGAGTCCTTTCAAGTCCAACCAGATTTCCTTGCTGGAAACAATAGAGTGTCAAGCCTCAGCTTTTGTGAAGGAAAAGGGAAAAGCTTGTCAGAAAAGTTTCAGGGGGGGCTATGCTAATTCATGCTAATTATATTTTACATTTAAACATTGTATTAGACAATTTTCACTCACCTTCCCAACATCTGAAAAAAAATTTATTTTTTTAGACAGTGTCCACAGAGAGGCTGTA
This sequence comes from Rhynchomys soricoides, assembly GCA_019843965.1. Taxonomy (NCBI): domain Eukaryota; kingdom Metazoa; phylum Chordata; class Mammalia; order Rodentia; family Muridae; genus Rhynchomys; species Rhynchomys soricoides. The sequence continues at coordinate 5,157,657 of JADRCH010000305.1, read as the reverse complement.
AACATCATATCTGTGGGAGATAAGCATAATCAATGTAACCCTTTAATTCAGAGTCAGAGTTAGAATTAAAGGGTTACATTGATTCTGTCCCTGACTCTGGCAGGTTATTTCCAGATGACCTGGACAGAAGCCACTTTCCTCACATTGTTTGCAAGGTCTCATGGGCACTGAGCACCCAAAGAATGTGTTTTGCTCTGGAAACTCCATTTACGGAAAACTACATGTGATATGTATCCTTTGTTCTGATTTCTAAGACAGGTAACTTCTTGTTTTTAAAAGACTCTTTCAACAAGATATTCAAAAGGAGAAAACTGAGAAAGTTTAGAAATCCTATCTAAAAAGAAAAGGTGGGAAACACACACACACACACACACACACACACACCCCTAGTTCTTTGATCTCTCTGGCATTATTACAGTACCAAAATAACAGCCAACCCCTGCTCAGAAAAGAAAATCCTGTGGATTAGGTAACTGTTTATCTCATGAACAACGTAAATACTTGTTGGACCTGAAACCTATCATTCCTGCAAACACGATGTTAAATTTACGAGATTAAAACAAAATCACAGATCTGTCCTTGTCACAAACTCCTGACCAAGATGACCAGCTGTAGCTCAGGTGTTTCAGATATCATTTCATAAGGAGGAAGGTTCTGGAAGGCGCCAAACGGTATGGGAAGAAGAGAGGGAAATTTTCCCTCTGATACATACGTGAGAAGGTACTTATTGACTAGAAATCACACGGGTATCTGCAAGAGAAATAAATGCCTTCTTCCTTCCCTGCCCAGAACTCTTGCAAAACCAAGCACCCAGGAGGGAGTCAGCTCACAGGCCCAAGGCACAATTTAAAGAAGTGGTCGTTGGTTCCCCTAGCGGTGCGGCTGCAGTCCTGCCCCCAGTAACCCATTTAATGCCCTTGAACGATACTTCCGCTCTTCTTCTGGACCTTTTGGGCAAAGACTTAGATTCACATCATAGGATCACTGACCACTTGCTCTAAAACATTTCTTAGCCTGAATAAATGCAGCTGCGACCAGATTGGCTCCAGGGGGAGAGGTGGAGAGAGGGGGAGGTCTTTGGTTGCCGACCCGCAGCATAGCTCAACCTGGCCGGGTTGGGTTCGCGGGGCCAAGGAGGTGGGGAGCCGCCAACTCAGACTGGAGGCTTCAAGCCACGGGGGTCCTCGCCCTGCTGGAAGTCAGAATGAGACGTGTGGCAGTCTCTGAGGGATGGCTGCGAAGGCCCAGATGGCCAGGGCGGTCCAAGCCCGAAGGCTCTGGTAGTACCTGGCCGGTGAGCCCTAGGGCTGGGGAACCAGGAAAGGATTGTGCCCGGGCGGAGGCTACCTCGCTGCTTTCAGTTTTCATTGAGGCTCGCTGGTTACTGTTTAACATCCCCACCCACGATTCAGTTTGTTTAGTAAATCGATCTCACTGTGAGAGTCAGGTCCCGGGCCCTGTCGCCATTGAGCAAAGCTAATATTCTCCCCGGCATATGGTCCCCCAAAATCTTTGCTAGAGATCCAGGAAAACAAACAAACTAAACAACAAAATCCCTTTGCCACCTCTCTTTGGAGCCTCACCCAACTTCCAGGCTGCCTGCAAACTTCCTGGCACCCGGACTGTGCACTGCTGGACATCGCTGTCAGGGCGGGTGGGGACCTGCTGCTGAGATGTGGCGCAAGCCGTGCAGCTGAGCGCGACGCGGGAGCTCCGAAGCTGCCGGCGGCGTGGGTGAGTCGCTCCGCCCGCGCCCAGTGCCCGGGAATGACCCACTCTACGCCAGGCTGTGTCTTGCACAGGGAGTCTTAGTTCCCCCAAGAAGTTGGCTGAGAGGCTGAGTACCTGATCTCTAGGCCTAATATTATTCAAAGCAGATCACCCCAGGCCCCCACCACCCCCAAGTGGGCTGGGAAAGAAAAAAAAAAAAAAAAAGGCTGGAGGATGCTGGAGCTTGAGAATGCTCAAGTCCTTCGCCTTGGAAAAGGAAAGTAGAAACTGCTCTGCATTTCTTTGGGTGGTTGGAAAGCTTTGGTAGCTGTTGTTGGTCTCATGTTTCCAAGATCTGTTGGTGTTGAAGGGTTCCCTGGAGGTTTGGGATAGAGAGGCTGGGTCCAGGCTAGTACATGTGACAGGACATTAAAGGACTACAGAGGAGTGAAGTTTGGTGCTTGGTGCTGAAGCATCCCCCCTATGACCTTTACTCAAGTTTGCTCCCCTGTACTCTTTCAGACATCTGGGGATTAGGCACCTTCTGGTAAAGCTGTTGGTGAGGATTGTATATGTTAGTCAAAGGGGCAGTTTCTTTTGGAAGATTTGGCCTACTGGATGTTGAGTTAAACCACATTTGGATTAAGTCAAAGTCATTCAGTGTCTAATGGCAATAAAGCAATATGCGATACGATCTTAGAAATGTCTATGATGCTCCCAACTTGAAGGGATGTGTGTTTAAGGGTGTCTGCAAGCGGAGTTAAAGTACTTCTTATGCAAAACAATTTTCATTTGAGGACAAGGGTTGGAGCTCAAACCATTGTGGGGTGTTCTGCGAATAGAAAACTTCAGTGATGTTCGAATTTCCTGATTGGGCTTTAGTTCCTGTGTCCTCCTTGACAATTTATTTTACAGGTGTCGTGTTTCTTTTCACAAGGATGCACTATTCCCTCACCTTGGCGATCGTCATTTGTTCATAATCATCTTCCTGCTCCACCCCTCAGCAGGCTCCCTCGGTTCTCATTCTTCTGATTCAGGCCACCTGATTTCCTGTGTCTGAAGCCCTAGACCAATTCAATATTGTATTCCCTTGGTTGCACTGGAGATTGCTTTATAAACTTTTCAAGGCATGGTAGAAATTGATAGCAATTGGCTTTCTCCTTGCCGGTCTTCTTCCTCTTCGTTTGTGGGTCTACAAATATGGGGGTGTTCTCAGTAAGCTTTAGGAAGGTACAGACTTTACCAAAATGTCACTGTAAATATTTTCAAGAGATATTTTGTGCTGCAATTTTGGCGATAAGCTTATGGGCTAGCACAAACTAATTTTAGGGATTGTTATTTTTTTAAACATTCAGCATGCAAATAACTATATTCTGAGTGCTCCAATTTTAAACTTCAAAACACACAAGCAGATTTTCAACAAGAGAATGGCAGCAGCCTCAACATTGACATATATACCGTGTTGTGAACCCTGGTGTGAACCCAGTAAGTATCCATTACTTTCGAAGTGTTCATTTTTTTCAAGATCTTTGTTACTTCTATAAATTCCAGAAGTAATTCTAGTTTGTAAAGCAACATGTAAATTATAGTAAAATATAAAGACAATGGCTTTCTGCTTGTGTGTGGAGTCGTTGTTGACCTTTGGGTCCTTGTCTTCACAGTCTTCATGTGTACTCATGAATGTTTAATGGCGATTAAAGTACCTACCCTAACTATGCCTAAGCTAGGCCCATTGGATATCAATTTTTAAAATGTTGCCACTCTCTGGTTGAAAACTGATTCTCAGTTTGGAGATTACTATGAGAAGTATACAAACCATCCCTGGATGGGTATTATCAGGATTTTGAAAGTTTTGCTTTGCAGTTGTAAAAAAAAATAAATAAATAAAAATAAAAATGCTGTCACAGGGCTGGGGATATATCTTGGTGGTAAAGCACTTGCCTAGCATGCCCTGTGCTCCCAACATCACCTTAGTGTTTTGAGCTTCTAGTAGGTGCTGCTGTATTTATTACTCTTTGTCCAGGGATGGCTGCAGATACTGTTTCTGGTGAGACATTGGTGGCCTCACAGTAGTTTTGATCTGTGTAGCAGTTAATTATTATGCTTGCCATCTTTCTAATAAAGGGTTCTGATCCTAGAATTTAAAAGGAAGGATCATAGTTATGGACTGTGGATTCTTCATCTTTGTCTATTTTGTCTACTTTGCCATCATCTTCTTCTGTTCTTCATTTTTCTTTTTTATGGTCCTCTACTGTCCTGGCCTTCTGAATGCTAAATTAATGGATGACATTGAATTTTTTTGCTTTTCTTCTTCACCTGATTTAGGTGATGATGGGGATTGTGCATTCGAGGAAAGCACTCTACAAAGTTAGCTGTCTCCTCAGTTCTTTGTTTTTACACGCAGGGTAGACCAGGTTCACACAGATTTTCCTGTGCTGGGATTGCAGGAGTTAGCCAGCATGCCCTGCTGGATATGTAACCAACTTCCCAAAGATGGGAGTCTCTAAATCTGGCATGCCAGATGTCTTTGATAACCCTAATCCAGGAGGTAGAGGTAAGAAGATCTAATCCCTCTAAATTGACTCCTCCAAACCATATAATGAATGCCTTTCTTGATAATGACAGAGCATGTATGTTGAGGATATTGGTACCTGTTCTATGAATTGCACCACAACATCTACTTAAATTCCATAATTTGTACCATCCCTTCAAAGAATTAAATGTGATAGATACCTTCATTGTTAAAGTGCTTGCTGCACAAGCATGAGGCTATCAGTTTCCCTAGAGCTAGCATTGAAAAGCCAAGCATGCTGGTACCAACTCTTGTAATCTCAACACATACAGAGATTTGTGGCATATGTGTGCCAGTCAGTCAGTCAGTCAGTCATAATACACGAGTTCCAGACTGAAGAGAAACCCTGTCTCAAAAACACAAGGTATACAGTGCCTGAGGACCAACGCCTGTGTTTACCTTCTGATCTCCATTCATGCACATATGTGGATGTACATATTTATATACAAGAACTTCTATACATAAGCACAAAAACTAAACAAAACTGTATTTAAAAAGAAGTTTCCCTGTGTGGGTAGCAACAATTGGTTACAACTTGATGCATAATTGTAACTGCAAATACTTCTCTCATTGTAAAGAGTTATCCTGTAATTTGTCAGTTCTGCCATTCACACACATGCAAGTATGGGTAGTTTAAAAATATGACTTAATCTCATAGCTGGATCAGTTAAGGACTCAAACACACACATATATCCACTTGCACATGCACACACGCACACACACACACAAACAAACATTTTGGTTAATGTTGTATTGCTTTAGGCAATTTTCATGTCTTTATAATAATCCTACATAGTATTAATATTCTTTTTATCTCATAAACAGTATAAATGAAGCAGAAAGAAATGAGTACAAAATTCACAGAGGTCAGCTGGGGATTCAGGTTCTGTCACGTGGCTCAGAGCCAAAAAGAAACCACAGATGCTCTATGTAATTATCCAGTGATTCAAGTTGCAGGTGTCCCCAAATGAGAGCTGGAATCTTGGTACTACAGGCAAAGCAATCTTCCCTTGCACTTGGTCTGGAAAGGAACTTCTAGGTCACAAAGTATATGTGAGAACTAGTTCCTGGTGTGTCATGTGCAAAGCCCCAGGCTTACATATTTGGGTACTGATGTAAGTAACTCAACATGTTCTTGCCCATTCACTTCAAGTACACCTTAAAGAGCAGCTCTACTGAAACTTCCCATTCTGTATCTTAAGACACTGTGGTGAACTGTGATCTTTATGTGATAGAATCAGCTGATATCATGGAGGTCCACATTCTTGTGACTACCTTTAGTTCAAACATGGTGGTTTTCTGCAGAATTAATAAGTAGTTCAAAATGTATTAGAAATATATTGAAACTATAGGACAAAATGAACTGTAATACTTTTTTGTTGTTTTGTTTTGGTGTTTTTTATTTTTGTTTTTGGTTTGTTTGTTTGTTTTTATTTGAGATAAGGTTTCTCCCTGTAACCCTGGCTGTCATGGAACTTTCTCTGTAGATCTACTTGCCTCTGCCTCCATGTGCTGGGATTAAAGCTACCACCTCCTGTCTATTTGTAATACTTTTTAAAAGATTTATCTTAATTTTTAATTATTCATATGCACATGTGTAGAAGCCAGAAATGTGTGTCATAGTCCTTGGAGCTGAAGTTACACGTGTTATAAGCCCACTGATATGGATGGTGGGGACCAAACTCTGGTTTTCTGCAAGATCTGTATGAGCTTTTAACTACTCAGCCATCTTTTCTGCCCTAATTTACATTAAATCATTAAATGTCACCTATTTTTATTTGCTGTTACTTCAAAGATTGTCATATGAATATACAAAGGCATATGACTTTAAGAATCTATAAATTCCTAGATACTTAGTCAAGTCCTTTGACTGGTGCTGGATTCCAATGATGTCTGGATAGACTGTCCCTGACTTCACAGAACCTTTGACTTTTGATTGCGGGAGAAATTCATCCCAGCATAGATCATGGGCTTTGATATTTTGGGTTTTGGCAGGACTTGTGTGCAAATCTCAGTTTTGTTGACAGAAAGTTTCTTCATGTATCTGTGCATCACTTTAAAGAGTTGTGATGTGAGAACCATATTTGCTTACTCCCAAATTATGTGAAAATCTTATATTATTAATATGAAGCATTTTATATGTGGAAAACATTTAGGTAGTGTATTTCCATCTGCTCTAACTGTGTTGGCTGAGATCATCCAGATCTGGCGATTTAAATTTGAAAGCATTTGACAACTTCTATGTTTACATACTATACCTTACTTCATAGTTTTATTGTTTGTTTGTTTGGTTGGTTGGTTGTTGTCATTTTGTTTTGTCTGAAATTTGTGGATTTGTGAGTTTTGTCTGTAATTTGAAAATATTTTACTTCCTGGGGTGGAGAAATTGCTCAGTGATTAAGAGCAGTGTCTGTTCTTCCAGAGGACCTGGGTTGAATTCCTAGCACTCATGTGGCAACTGACAACTTTTTGTAACTCCAACTAAAGGGGCTTTGACACCCTAATACAGACATACAAGCAGGCAAAACACCAATGGACATAAACAAAAATAAGTAAATCATAAAAAAATTTTAAAAATATTATATTATCTGGATAAAATGGTCATGACTTGCAAATGAAGCTGATTCACATTAACTTGGAAATAAGTTATAGGGATAATACTATACAAAGAAGGAAAATAGAAAGAAATAGTTACCTAGACAGCAAACAGAATTCAGTATCCCCACCCCCAAACATCAATAATCTACTGGGAAGGCAAACACATACAGTAGTCAGGATGGAATCAAGGTTGGTAAGTGCCATAATGCTGTGGGAAAAATAGAAGCACAAACAATGCATTTAGCTTGGATCATTCAGAGAGATTTCATGGAAGAGTTCATTCCTTTCTGCTTAGATGGGGAGAATTAGAAAGGTGTTGGAAGCAGGTAGATTTTACATAGAGGAGGAGTCTTGACAGAAGGCAAAGTAGGGAGGAGCCCAGGCCCATAGGTCTGCTATAGTGGATGTGAGTGACAGCAGCTGCATCTAGTTGGCTAGTCAAAGGGAAGCCATCAGAACATTTAAGCAGATTGGATTATGACTAATTTTTAGGTTTGCAGAATTTTGGAGTATGGATTTTAAACAGGGAGATAAGAGACAGAGTAAAGAGTTTGAAGCTTTGCCCAGGTGGAAAATATACCCATGGTGAAGTGGCAAGGGTGGGATGCAGAAAATGAGAGAGTAGAAGAGCCTGGAGCTGTCAGAGCCATGTTCTCTAAGCGTAGGAAGGGTTAGGGTACTGAATTCTGTTTGCTGTCTAGGCACCCATCTTTCGAATTTCCTTCTCTGCTGTTGCTATTACTTCTACAACATAATGCTTGCCAAATTGGTATGGGCCTGCCTCGGGTACATGACATCTCTCCTTTGATCACAGACATTATAAATTGGTGATTTTTCAATGATCACATTTCTACGGGGTTCATGTTAACGTTTGATCTGTTCTGCAAAGCTAAAGTTTATTTGGTCATTCAGGAAAGCTGTTTTATATTTACAAAGAATATTGTGCCCTGCTTTATGGTTAATTTTCAGCTAAGTAATTTTTATTTCCTAGAAGAATTTTTATAACTGACAATAATGTCTTTTCTTAACTTTGGCAGCCCAATAAGTTCAAAGGTAGCAGAGCCTTTCTGACCATGAGTTAATTTACTAATGTGCTCACTGAAAAGGTCGGCCTTCCGTCATTGGGCCCCTTATAATGTGACTTATGGTCACTATAAGCTCAATTCTCTCAATTTGATATCAATTAGTTGAGGTGGGATGATGTTATCTAAAGGCCATCAGATGTGACATTTTTACCAGTTAGAACACTCTGAATAAGTCACCACTGTTTTTACCAGACTCTTTCATCCAAGCCAATCTCCACTTAGGTTGCAAGACTTCACTTCTGTGCCTTTCTTAAAATGTTGGCCAAGCTCTTGCCCTGCATGTCATTTTCATTGCATCTTCTTCTTTCTCTGGTTTGTTAATTTTATCTTCATCAAGCATGGTGGTTGAATGGTTGATGATGATTGAGTGAATAGTAAGGTCTCTCTGATGGTCATTAAGAATGCCTACCCTTTGGGATTGCTTCAGGAGTACGTATTTACTAACTGACAGTGAAACCATAATGAGGAAGGAAGTGGTATGGTGATCACAGGATTAAATTGTGTATGGAGAACCTTATTTTAAAAAACTGCCTTTTACATTGTGGATTAAGCCATTGCTGTCTTTTAAGTTTGTCATGTCTGAAGAGAATACACTTAAGAGAATTACTATTCACCAAGATACACATAAGTGTTCCCTACTGCAAAAGTATTATGGAAACCTGGTGAGAAGCCCATTAATTTCTCTCAAAAGAACTCACAAAGAAATGGTGTGTGCATTAGATAGTGTTGTGTTCACTAACACCCTTTATTTATGAACACATTTCCATGGATTATGATAAATGTACACAGCTGTATAACCATTAATACAAAGAAGATAACAAAGTCTTCTGCATCCATGCCCTTCATGTCCATTTCCTATGCCCTGGGGCAGGCAGCATCTTCTGCCACTCCTAGGCAACCTAATCTGAACCAGCTCACACTGTTGCCTATTCCAGAATATTGTGGAAAGGGAATCACACAGCATGAAGACTTTTGTGTGTGTTTGTTTGAATTTAGTACAGTTTCTCTGAGATTCATTCATGTTATATCTGGCAGTATTTTCTTCCTTTGGTGGGAAAATCTCAAATTTATGAGGTATAATTGCCATGTAACAAAGTACAAACATTTAAAGTACATAATTTGAAGAACTTTGTTAGTTATACATACATATCTGAAACAAATCCAACAATAAAAATAATATGTCCAATACACTGAAAGTTCTTTTATACTGTTTCTTGTGTAAACCCTCACTCCTCCTCTTCTGGTTGATCTACTTTCTGTCTCAAAATTGGTTTGCCTGGTCTAGGATTTTATACCCATGAGATGCTACAGTATTGCCTGTACCTTGTTTCTTTCATTCCCTTTCCTTGACCTTTATTACAAGGGTCAGTAGTTCTTTGTTTGTTTGTTTGTTTCTTTCTTTCTTTCTTTCTTTTGCTGAAGAGCATGACAGCCTGTGGAAATGTCATGATCTGTTTATTCTCTTGCTGATGAACTTTGGCTCTTTTCCAGTCTTTGGTTACCTCAAATAAAACCACTATAAACATTCATGTACAAAGTCTTTGTGTGTACATATGCTTTTGTTTGTTTCTTAAAATTACCCAGGAGTAGAATGGTGGTTCTTTTTAAAATAGATTAATTAATTAATTTAATGTAAGTACATTGTAGCTGTCTTCAGACCCACCAGAAGAGGGTATTAGATCTCATTACAGATGGTTGTGAGCCACCATATGGTTGCTGGAATTTGAACTCAGGACCTCCGGAAGAGCAGTCAGTGCTCTTAACCACTGAGTCCTCTCTCCAGCCCGAATGGTGGTTTTTGACAGAACAAATCTCCCAGTGGGTTCCTGAGTGCATGCAATGTTTTATGTTACAATGGGCAGAATCAAACATTGAGTTTCTTTGAATCTTTACCAACCATGGGTATGGGCAGCCTTGATTTTAGATATTCTAAAAGGATGGAGTGATACTAAATGCAATCTTAATTTTTGTTTATCTTGTAGCTGATGAGGCTGAGTCTCCTCATGAGCTGATTTTCAAACTAAATTTTCTCTGGAAGAACTATTCTTTAGATTTTGTGCATCCTCTCCACTTTTAAAATTTTTATTATTTAAAAATTTTAAATTTTATTTTCATTTCATGAGCATTGGTGTACTGCTGACATGTAAGTCCGTATGAGGGTGTCAGAACCTCTGAAAATGGAGTTACAGACAGTTGTGAGCTTACAATGTGGGTACATTGTTAAGTTGTAACATGTTTCTGTGTCTATTATCTGTTTGTCTTTCTGTCTATCTGTCTGTCTGTCTGTCTCTGTCTCTGTCTCTCTCTCTCCCCGTGTGTGTGTGTGTGTGTGTGTGTGTGTGTGTGCATGCGTGCACATAGGTGAGTGCATATACATGTGTGTCAACATTTGAGATGGCATAGGCTGTTCATCTTTAAGGAAGTACACTGCAGTGTTTGAAAAATGAAAATTCACATTACAGAGTGGTTAGAATAACAAAACCCAAATCCCAGAGATATTCTAGACACTGTGAATTTTTGTTGTTGTTGTTCTTTATTAATTGACTATTGATGAAAAAAATGAAGTTAAATCTGTTTGTTAAATTGTGACGAGGGAAAAAGTAACAGCATGATCAGCTTGTTTGCTTTTAGAGCATTATCTGTTTTAGCATCCTTCGGGGAGTTTGAAAGGCTCACTTTTCCAAATAGTATTTCATTCAGTCTATTTTGCTGATATTTTTCTTCTAGGCTTTCTGATTTTTTTGTCAATATTGGGCCCACGGACAACTTGTACCTCAAGTGGCTGATGTCACAAACATGAAAAAGAATATGCAGTTCGGAAACCAGCGTCTCCCCTTCTTTTCTCCCTCTCCATTTTCTCCCCTCCCTCCCTGTTCGGTTTTCTTTCTCGTACTTGAAAGTTTTCTCATTTGCTACTTGTTTTTTTTATTCAATTTTCTTTCATAGATTCTTTTCATAGTAATGAAACAAGGAGGCTATAATCCAGAGTACATGAAGTAACCACTCTCAAGTGTAGGACTTACCCATAGCAAAATATCTTATCTAGGCTGGAGAGATGCCTCAGAGTTTCAGAGCACTGGCTGCTCTTCCAGAGGACCTGGGTTTCATTGCCAGCACCACATGACAGCTCACAGGCATCTCTAAATCCAAGTTCAGTGGGTCAGATAACCCTTTTTGGCCTCTCAGGACACCAGGCACACAAGTAGCGCTTAGACATACATGCAGACAAAATACCAATACCAGTAAAATAAAATAAATTTTTTACTAAGAATAGAAACATGGATTAATCATTGATTATGTATACTATGTCTCTTTATGTTATTATATATTTTCTTTTATCTACACCTTTTGTAAAATCATACCTGTGTTAAATCTTGTCATGGATTAAATTCATATTACATACATGGTGTATGTATACACCATGTATTCATGGTGTCTACTTTCAGAGACTGGAATCAAGTGGACTTGACTTAGCCTGTACAGCTTTGTGCTCAACAGCTAACTTATCTAAGCATCACTTTACCCACGGCACAGTGTGCTGAGACTCACTGGACATACAGAGCAGCTAGTATGTCTGTCTTAAAACGAACAAACTCAACAATATTGAGACTGTTTGCTATCTTGACTCCTTATATGAAGTTAATATTCCCATGTATGTATCTCTATTTCCATTGACTTCACCCACAAGCACACTACTGTAATTAGCAGCTACTGTGACTAATTATTTTCTGTGAGTCATGCAGTAAAACCAGCATATATGTGCCCTCATGTAATCCTTGTGCCAAGTTTATATGAAATAAATGGTTACTATCTCCAGTTTACAAATGAAGAAACTGAGGCAGAGTCAGGTTCAGTTGCCATTTGAGACCTCATGGCCAGTATCAGTATTAGACATGAGTCAAGGCCTTCAGTTCAGGATTCATCAAGGTCATCTGATAATTTTAAAACCTAAGACAATCTGTACTGCTGATTTCTTCTGACTTTTGTATGGTACCTTTAAAAACTGAACATGAAATAAGCTCAACTTACCTCCTTACTCTTTGTGTCTATCAAGACATATCTATAAAATATGATGGTTTTGCTGTCTCATCTGAATGTACATTAATTTTCTATTTCTCCCTTTAAATATGTTTGTTTGAGATAGGATCGTGCTCTCCCAGGATTTACAGCAATCCACAATCCTCATCTCTCAACTTCCCAAATGCTGGGATTTACGGCAGGAGCATCCATGGCTGGCTTTGTTTCATTTATAAACAAAATTATGGCAGACTGACTTCTGAAACATGCTAACATAGACTGCAAAACACCACATTTAAGCTTTTTATACAAAGGAGTTTATTATATCAAGAATAAAAACCATACCAGTTGTATGGTTGATGAAATAATATGTGGTGTTTATGGAATTAAAACTTGTCTATTATTAGTTTTATACAATGAGTTGGCACATTTTGAATATTCATTTAATTATAAATGTGTACACACTATGATCACATCCACAGTGATCATAATGATTAGTTTAAATTTTCTTTGATTAGTAACTACTTAATCAAGAAACTTCATAGGAAACAATTTAAAAAGTCTATGTACTTTGAAAGCTGATTTATTTTCTGCATTTGGGTAGTCAACAACTTTTCAAATGAAGAATCAAGCTACCTGAAAGTACTTTCATCATGGGGACACTGAGGGAGAAATGTTAAAGTCTTTGTATGCACTGAACAAAGAAGGGTCACAGAGTTTTATTACCAAGCCAAGGATGGCATAAATTCATCTCTTCAAGTCCTGGACTCTTGAGGTTCATGGTTAAGGCCACAGTGGGTTTAATTTGTTCTTTTTCCAAGGCCCTACTCCTGGGCTTCAAGAAGACTGACTCTTTTTGCTTTATGTCTTCACAAGTTGCCTCTAGACCTATGCCCTAATCTTTTATAAGGATAATAGAACCCACCCATATTACTGCCTTTTACCTTAGCTACTTCTTTAAAGGACCTACTTCCAAGGTCAGCCATTGTCTAAGAAAAGGGTTAGGACTTCAGCATATAAATGCTGCCCACTTCCAATTTTAGATGACACAGGACAGAAGAAACTTTCCCAGTAACTGTTGGATAACCACAAAGTGGGCTACTCTCAGTACTTCAGATATTTTAATACTTTTTCGGCTGTACGGACGTAATTGTTTTAAAGTATAAATTAAATCAACTGAATCTAAATATTTAAAATCCAAACCAGTTACCTTCTCCTCTAGATGGAGGGATTCCTGTGCTCTTATCCCCTCCCAGATCTATGTCTCTTTCATTGCTTGCATTACACCATCCTTTTTGAACTCTACCTCTGGCTAGGTCAGTGAGCCAAACGAATTTAGCTTAAGGATAACACCCAGAGTCAATTATTAGGCTATAAAACAAAGACCCTCCAGTGAATGACCTCCAGTGTATCTGCTATCTTTACCTAAACTATTTCTACTGACTGCTACTTCTGTGTAACAACTCTTCCACATGGTGGCCTTGGTGTCGACCACATGGTGGCCTTGGTGTGGACGGTGTAGTGTTTAATCAAGGGATGGCAGAAGGAAGTGCTATAGTATGTGTCTTTGTGTCATAGAGCAGAAAGCAAACTGAATACCGAAGCAGGGCTGACAGGCTACTCCTATGTTTGAGGAACATATTAAATATGTCTTTCTTTCGGGCCCCTGGTCCTTAGACAGGCTTTAGTCATCTCCTTAGTCTAAAGGGATGTGCTTAGGTAAAATGTGTTCAATTGTAGTATGCAAAGATTTCCAAACTGCTAAACTATATCACTCTTGAGTTAATGAAAAGTAGACAAATGGCAGACCATCATTTTGTGTTGAGAGGAGAGCCAAGATCATTTTATCATTATGTTTCCAAGAGGAGAATTTCTAGGTTCTACTGAGATACTTATAGCCAGCCAATATTAATTTGTTAAGATTTAAGAGCAATTTGAAGTATACTGTAAATACTTATATTTTGTGAGTTTGTAAAAATATTATGCCATCATTTGAAAGGGGAGAAAGTTATTTAGGAAGCTGACGTCAAAGTTGAGTTTGGAAACTCAGAACCAATTTTAAATATGAACATAAATATTTTTGTTTTATGAATTGGTAGAAATGTAGTACCAATCAAAAGGGACTAAAGAATTAAGGATGTGGATGAAAAGTTGAGTCTAGAAAGAATGCAATCTTCTTGCTTTGATCATTGATTTTTGTAGGTATTTACTATACACCCCAGACGTGTAACACTTACATTAATCTGTTCCTGAATACCTGGTTTTTATTATCGTAACTCCTATTTTGGCGTAGATGCTTTTCACTTTCATTCCTCGGGCATTTCTTTTCTTTCTTTTTCTTTTTTAAAATTATTATTATTCATTTTTTTAATAGTCCAGTCATTATCTCCCTCCTGATCTGCCCTCTGACTGTTCCTCATCCCATTCCTCCTCCTCTGTCTCCATGAGGATGTCCCAACTACTGCACCCCCACTCTACCACACCTCCTTACTTCATGGCGCCTCCAGTTGAGGGTTAGGTGCTTTTTCTATCACTGAGTCCAGACCAGGCAGTCCTCTGCTGTATATGTGTCAGGGACTTCAGACCAGCTAGTGTATGCTGCCTGGTTGGAGGCTCAGTGTCTGAGAGATCTTGGGGGTCCAGACTAGTTGAGACTGCTTGTTTTCCTACGGGGTCACCCTCTTCAGCTTCTTCCAGCTTTTCTGTAATTCGACCCTCAGGGTCTCTAGCTTCTGTCCACTGGGTTGGATGTAAATATCTGCATCTGACTCTTTCAGCTGCTTGTTGGATCTCTCAGAGGGCAGCCATGCTAGGCTCCTGTCCGTAAGCATACCACAGCATTAGTAATAGTGTCAGGCCTTGGAGCCTCGCCTCGAGCTGGATCCCAATTTGGACAGATCACTGAACCCTCTTTCCCTCAGTCTATTCTCCATTTTTATCCCTGCAGTTCTTTTAGACAGGAACAATTCTGGGTCAGAGTTTTTGACTGTAGGAAGGCAACCCCATCCTTCCACTTCACGCCCTGTCTTACTACTGGATATGGACTCTACAAGTTCCCTCTCCCCACTGTAGGGCATTTCATCTAAGGTCCCCCTTTGAGTCCTGAGCATGTCTCACTGCCCAGGTCTCTGGTACATTCTACAGGGTCCCCCCACCTCTTCCCTCCTGAGGTTGCCTGTATCCATTCTTTCTGCTGGCCCTCAGAGCTTCACTCCTGTTTCTTCCCATCCCAAATACCTGATGATGTTCCCCTTTCCCCCTCGTCCTACCCTCTCCCACCCAGGTCCCGCCTTCCCTCTGCCCCACCCCCTCCACCCTGTGATTGCTTTCTTCTCCCTCCCAAGTGGGATTGAGGCATCCTCACTTGGGTCCTTCGGTTTGTTGACCTTGTTGAGTTCTGTGGATTGTATCCTGGGTATTCTGTACATTTTTTAGCTAGTATCCACTTATCAGTGAGTACATACCATGCATGTCCTTTTGGTTCTGCGTTACCTCACTTAGGATGATATTTTCTAGTTCCATCCATTTGCCTGCAAAACTCATGATATGACGTCCTCGTTCTTAACAGTTGAGTAGTATTCCATTGTGTAAATGAACCACATTTATTGTATCCATTCTTTTGTTGTGGGACATCTGGATTGTATCGCAAATTTGGCTATCACAAATAATGCTGCTATGAACACAGTGGAACAAGTGCCCCTGTAGCATGGTGGGACATCGTTTGGATATATGTTCAAGCTGTGTCTTCAGGTAGATCTATGTCCAGTTTTCTGAGGAACCTCCAGATTGACTTCCAGAGAGGTTGTACCAGTTTGCAATCCCACCAGCAATGGAGGAGTGTTCCTCTTTCTCCACATCCTCTCCAACATGTGCTGCTGTCTCGCCTTCAGGCATTTCTTTATGGCACTGTTTCTGCCGAAATCATGTTCTTCACTGACTTCTTTCCTTAACTCCCCACCTAATTTTCCTTCACATCCATCTGTACCATTTTTCACTTAGTGTGTACTGAGCATAGGCCTTGATGCCAAAAAAGCATCATATCATCCCAAAGTCTTGGGAGCATATCATCCCAAGACTTTGCAGTTCATAGTGATACTGGTGTGAACACACCTATCTTAATTCAGTGCATGATTTAAAAAATAACTCAGTAAAGAGCCACAAATTTTTATGGAATTTAAGCTGTTTTGGTAAATTCATTATCCAGATCGTCCCAGTATAATTTTTTTATATTAATCTGATACTGCTTTCATAGAGCCTGTCCTGAGCTTCTGAACCAGGAAGTGCACTTGGAAAAATTCCTTCTGCACGCTGTCATGCATAGTCATTAAGCAGCTTTTGTTTGTCAAGGTGTGTCAGCAGTAAATATTTTCTCACTGGGATACCTACATTATAGGCAAGGTGTGAAAGTATTAATATTCTGCTAAGGCAGAAGGGACAACCTGTTTACTTTTGTAGCTCTCATTTAGGAGAGCATAGAAGGCTCTATACTGAAGAGTAGATGGGAGGAGAATGGCTGGCTGTGTTCTGGGGAGCTCTTTGACTTATGGAACCCACATCATGCTTAGTATGCTCCTTGAGAGAATTAGAGTAAAAACAGCACCATAATGACTTCCCCCAGGATAATGGGAGAGAAAAGCAGAATGAATTGTTCTTAATATGAGCCAACAGCCACATTAAACATTTTTTCATATTAATATATAAATGATTATATATATTTTTAAGTTTTTTTTTATGTATATGGGTACTTAAGCTAGGTGTATCTCTACAGACTATATGTGTGACTGGTTCCCATGAAGGCCATAAGAGGGCATTGAATCCACTGAAGTTATAGACAGTTGTGAGCTGCCTTGGGGTGCTGGGAATGGTGCCTGGCTTCTTCTTAAAAATAGGCTAGTGTACTTAGCTACTGAGTCATCTCACCAACCCCAAGTGATTATTTTTTTGAAAATAAAAAGTTTTATATCACTGGCTATTGGTTGGTGTTATTATTATTGTTATTATTATTAGTTATTTATTTTAAATTAAATTTAATTTGATTTAATTATTCTCTGTACCATAGATTAGGAAACCAACGACTTCATATTCTAAGCAGGCACTTAGCAACTAAACTACATTCCTAGCTCCCTCTTGTATGTTTTTTTTTAAAGTATCCAAATGATTTTAAGTTTCTGATGATCACTGGGTGAGATTTCATGCCGAGCATGTAGCTAGCATTCAAGTGGAATCTCATCAACTGTTGGAATAAAGGTATATAAAACTGAACATTTTTGTGTACTCAGTATATCTCCTGACACATATTGGGTTACTAGACTTAATAAGCTGTTGTTGAGTGAATACATAGTTTAATAAAAATAGGCTAAAAGTTTAAATAATAAGTTTTTTGCATAGGAAATGGCAGGATATAATAAGAAAAAATGAAAAACAACGAATATGGTAGTTCAATGATTACAAACATGCATGTCCAATAGCAAATAAAATTGCTTCTAGTTTAATAATTTAACTTACCCATGATAGTTTATATCTTTAAGTGAACAGTTCTTTTGCAAACCGTGCTCTCTAAGTAAGGTCTTGAATATGAATGAGAGGAGACATGTTCAGTGTATCAGTCAGGACATGATCATTTATAACAGAAGAAATTGGCAAGCCACAGCAGTGTCCATTAGTGGTTGGATAAGGAAAATATTTCTGTATGGACATACAATGGAGTAAAGCCTTGCAGCAAGAAGAAAAGATTTAGAAGTACACCCATCGACATTGCTGAAGCTCAGAAACAACATCCGGGAAAGGGAATGGACCACAAAAAAGATGTATTGAGTGAGTTTGATGAGTATGACCCCTTTCATATAATTCAAAAAGCTAGAAAATAGAGACACTTTGTTTATATAGTTAATCCATATTATGTCCTTTACAGTCTACTTATTTACTTATTTAGTGTGTGTGTCTGTTAGTACGTGTGCATATAATGTTTGTACACATGTGAAACTGGAAGACAACTTTCCCTCCTTCTGCCATCTGGGTCCTGGCAGGGGAACTCAATTCTTAAAGTTGAGTTTCTTTTACCTGATGACTAATCTCGTATGACCATTTTATAAAGGGATGAGTAAGTACAAACCAGCATGCTGGTTCCGTGGATAAAAGTGCTCAGCATTTGTTATAAAAGACTGGTATCCTGAGTTTGTGCTTCAGAATCCATGCAAAAGTCCAAGATGATGACTAACAAAACAGACTTGTGATATGGCAGGTGGACACTACTCCCCAAAGCACATGTGGCCCCCATGTAATTATAATAAATAAAAAGATAAATAGAGCCGGGCAGTGGTGGTGCACGCTTTTAATCCCAGCACTTGGGAGGCAGAGACAGGCAGATTTCTGAGTGCAAGGCCAGCCTGGTCTACAGAGTGAGTTCCAGGACAGCCAAGGCTATACAGAGAAACCCTGTCTTGAAAAACCAAAACCAAACCAAACCAAACCAAACCAAACCAAAAACAAGTAAATAAGAAGCAGCTGGAGAGATCGCCTAGAGGTTTCAAGAGTGCTTGCTGCTCTTGCAGAGAACCAGAACTGAGTTTCATGAATCCAAGTTAGGTAGCTCACAAACCAGCTAAAAAGAAAGTTCAGTCACTTCTGGCCATTGCAGATACCTACATTTATGTTTGCAAGTGTGCAAGTGTATACATACACGCAGTCACACACACAAAAATCCATTCACATAATTAAAAATAAAGTACAAAATTAAAAATTAAGAGTAGGAATAATGATAAGAACTTTATACTAATGCTGCATGTTTTCATCCATGCCTGGCATACATATATAATTGGAGAAAGGCAAAGAATTGGGCTCGCATTGATTTTCTTTGTTCGGGTAAAGCTACTTGGTGTTTTATTTATTATGCAACATATATATGCTTCAATGTTTGTGTATTTTACAGTAAAAATGTTAATATGGTATTTATTAGGACCCAGATGTCCTGTAATGCCCTTGTGCTCATGGAGACTTTGCTGACGGTAAATTTCCTGTTAGTGACTGCAGTTACTAAGGCTTATTGAATGAGCAGTCCATGGTATCTGAAGACTATTGACAAATGATACGATCTGATGCAGTCATGGTAGGAGCTTCACCTAGAAAGTGCAAACTGGGCAGTCATCTAAATGAAAAACTGGAAGTCAGTATGGGAACGAAGAAGAGAGGAAGAATATTCCTAATATGCCCATGGCCTTGTGTAGCATGACAGGAGTAGGTTTGTGGATGGAAGAAAGGAAAGCAAGCCAGCAGAGTTGTGAAAAAGACAAGAAAAGAAATATTGTGAACAGCATTGCCTGAGAGATAGCAGAGGTGAAAATGGGAATCTTTCGGATAATAGTCTGGTTTTGCATTCTTGAAGACTGATCACGAGCTACTGAGATGGTGTGAGAAGGGATGTCGTGTGAGCAGATTCTGTCTGTATGGTTAGAAGGGAAAGTCTAGACACAGAGGTTTTAACGTTTCAGGTAGCATCATGAGAGTGCAGATGAAGGTGCTGTTAGAGGGGCCAAGAAGGAGAAATTTTAGGGGTGGAATGACAGGGATTTGATAGTGAAATAGACACAATGGAAGTGAAAAATACTCCTCAAAAGTAGTATTTGGGCCACAGTGAAAAATACTCCTCAAAAGTAGTATTTGGGCCACAGTGATGGCTCAGCACATAGAAGCACTGTCACCAAGCCTAAGTCAACTTCCCAGAACCAGCATGGTGAAAGGAGAGAACTCACTCTGAAAATGGCCCTCTGACCTTCATATGCACATTGTGGAGGTACACATATCCATTCACATGCTAAGTGGACATCTTTCAAAGACAGGAGATATAGCAAGATCACAAGGCGAAGGCTTGATTGTGAACATTGTCTATTAGATTCACACAGTGAACATTTATATATTTCAGGCTTTTAAGAACACACTCTGACTCCATATTTATAAGTTCTGCTTCAGTTAATACATCTCCATCCAATTGTCCCACCCACCTACCTACCTACCTGCCTGTCTACATACATACATACATACCAGAAGATCATATTTCATGTAGTCCAGGCCCTGAATGTGACATAGATCTGAGTTTAGTCTTGAAATCCTGACACTCCTGCTACTCCCTCCCCCCAAACATTAGGATTATAGAAATGTAGTACTACCCACTTCTGGCTCTTCAAAGCAGGCTTTATAGTGTTTGTATTATGCATCTCAAATTGAGTCACACATACAATGTGGACTATGTTTTCTCCTTTTACTGTTTTTTGACAACACACAGACCAAAGACTGTAAAAGCCGCTGGTATTTTTTTCTCTTTTAGTTTCTAACACTCATCATTTCCATCTACCAAAGAAATCAATGGATCAAAACCAACATTGTAGATAAGTACTGGCTCTTTACTCATCATGGTTAAAATATTTATCTCATAATGAATAGAAATATCTGTTAGATTTGTTCTAAGATTCATGAAGGGTGCTCTGTGATTTTGCTCTTTGAGGAGGGAGTGCTGACCATGGCTAAATTTCAAGGCCTACAGCATTTTCCTAGTTTATGCCAATTAAAATCTCATGGCTAAGACTGCATCTGACAGTATAACCAAGTTACTTCTAGAGAAGTCCTCCAGTGTGAAGAAAACCCTAAAAAGACAGGTCAGAATGCATACATTTAAAGGTTAATTCCATAGCTAAATTGGCTAGAAAGTAGGAGAATCCAGAATTCATACTCAGCATAATATCACTCCAAGGAAGTGAGCAATATTGAAAGGAGCACCATTCTCACTGGAGAGAATTGGCAGGTTTTTATGGAACACAGTCTAGCATGTAAGACACATTTATTTTTAAACAAAACTTTGGCTGGCTCAAGTTGGTAAGCCAGACTGAAAGTCCTTTCATGAAAACAGGAGCCTTGAAAAGGAACAGAAGAATAGAAGGGATGTGGAGAAGAGAAAAAAGAGGAATGTGACAGTGAAGATGAATGCTGGGTATGGTGTAAAAAAATGAAATATTATCTGAAGAAAATAACTCATCTTACCATCTGTGTTGCCTAGTTTTATGTTGACTGGACACAAACTGGAGTTATCCTAGAGGAGGGACCCCCCATAAGCAAGACAGCAGTAAAATCTGTAGGGCAGTTCCTTCACTATACCACTCCCAATTGAGCTATTCTGGCCTTATAAGGCAGATTCTTTATTATTATTAAAAATTGTTTATTGGGACTGGGGATGTAGCTCAGTTATTAGAATGCTTGCTTAGTGTGCATAAAGCGTTAAGCTTGATCCCCAACCACACAGAAAACCAGTGTGGTAGCTCATGCCTGTGCTGCCGAGCAGTCAGGAGCATCAGATATTCAAGGCAACCCTTGGCTATTTAGCAAGATCAAGGCCAGTCTGGGCTACTTGAGACCCTGTCTCAACAACATTAATAACAATAAAAATAAATATTAATTATATATTTTTGATAATTTATTTACATTTCAAATGTTTCCCACCCACCCACTCTGGTCTTCCCTCCTTGGCATTCTCCTTTACTGAGGCATCTAACACCCTCAGGCCCAAGGGACTCTCCTCCCCCTGATGGCTAACAAGACCCTCCTCTGCCACATATATGGCCAGCATCATGGATCCCTCCATGTGTATTCTTTGGTTGGTGATCCAGTTTCTGGGAGTAACGGGAAGTCAGGGCAGTGGACACTTGCTCCCTCCATGGGGCTGCAAACTCCTTCAGCTCCTTCAAGCCATTGGTGTTCTGTTCAGGAACTTTCCCCCTGTGTCTATATGTTCAAGAATTTTTCCCACTTTCTCTTCTATTAGATTCAGTGTTTCTGGTATTCTGAGGAGGTCCTTGATCAACTTGGACTTGAGCTTTGTACAGGGAGATAGGAATGGATCAATTTGCATTTTTCTACATGTAGACCACCAGTTGAACCAGCACCATTTGTTAAAAATGCTGTCTTTTTTCCCACTGGATGGTTTTAGCTCCTTTGTCAAAGATCAAGTGACAATAAGTGTGTGGGTTCAATTCTGGGTCTTCAATTCTATTCCATTGATCTACCTGCCTGTCACTGGAACAATACCATGCAGTTCTTATCACTACTCCTCTGTAGTACAGCTTGAGGTCAGAGATGCTGATTCCTCTAGAAGTCCTTTTATTGTTGAGAATAGTTTTTGCTATCCTGGACTTTTTGTTGTTTCAAATGAATTTGAGAATTGTTCTTTCTAAGTCTATGAAAAATTGAGTTGGAATTTTGATGGGGATTGCATTGATTTTGTAGACTTCCTTTGGCAAGATGGGCCTTTTTACTATATTAATCCTGCCATCCATGAGCATGGGAGATCTTTCCATCTTCTGAGGGTCTTCTTCAATTTCTTTCTTTGGAGACTTGAAGTTCATGCCATACAGATCTTTCACTTGTTTGGTTAGAGTCACACCAAGATATGTTATATTGTTTGTAACAATTGTGAAGGGTGTCATTTCCATAATTTCTTTCTCAGCCTGTTTATCCTTACCATATAGGAAGGCTACTGATTTGTTTGAGTTAATTTTTTATCCAGCCAGTTTGCTGAAGGTGTTTATCAGCTGTAACAGTTCTCTGGTGATGTTTTTCAGGTCACTTAAATATATGATCAGATCATCTGCAAATAGTGATATTTTGATTTCTTCCTTTCCAATTTGTATTCCCTTGACCTCCTTTTGTTGTCTAATTGCTCTAGCTCGAACTTCAAGTACTATATTGGATAGATAGGGAGACAGAGGGCAGCCTTATCTAGTCCCTGATTTTAGTGGGAATGCTTCAACTTTCCATTTAGTTTGATGTTGTCTACTTGTTTGCTCTATATTGCTTTTACTATGTTTAGGTATGGGCCTTGAATTCCTGATCTTTCCAAGACTTTTATCATGAAGGGATTTTGAATTTTGTAAGAAGCTTTTTTAGCATCTAATGAAATGACCATGTGGTTTTTTTCTTTGAGTTTGTTTATGTAGTGGATTACATTGATGGATTTCCAGGTATTGAACCATCCCTGCATCCCTGGGATAAATCCTACTTGATTGTCATGACTGCTCATTTTGATGTGTTCTTGGATTCAGTTTTTGAGAATCTTATTGTGTATTGTTGCATCGATGTTCATAGGGGAATTTGGTCTGAAGTTTTGTTTCTATGTTGGGTGTTTGTGAGGTTTTGGAATCAATATAACTGTAGCCTCATAGAATGAATTAGGTAGAGTTCCTTCTGTTTCTAGTTTGTAGAATAGATTGAAGAGTATTGGTATTAGGTCTTCTTTGAAGGTTTGATAGAATTCTGCACTAAACCCATCTGGTCCTGGGCTTTTTTTGGTTGGTAGACTTTTAATGACTGCTTCAATTTCTTTAGGTGTTACAGGACTATTTAGATGGTTTATCTGATCCTGATTAACTTACGTATTTGGTATCTGTCTAGAAATTTGAACATTTCATCCAGATTTTCCAATTTTGTTGAGTATAGACTTTTGTAGTAGGATCTGATGATTTTTTTAATTTCCTGAGACTCTGCTGTTATATCTCCCTTTTCATTTCTAATTTTGTTAATTTGGATACTGTCTCTGTGCCCTCTGGTTAGTCTGGATAAGGGTTTATCTATTTTGTTGATTTTCTCAAAGAACCAGCTCTTGATTTTGTTGATTCTTTGTATAGTTCTTTTTGTTTCTACTTGGTTGATTTCAGCCCTTAATTTGGTTATTTCTTGCCTTCTATTCCTCTTGGGTGCTTTAGCTTCTTTTTGTTCTAGAGCTTTCAGGTGTGCTGTTAAGTTGCTAGTATATGCTCTCTCCAGTTTCTTTTTGGAGGCATTCAGAGCTTTGAGTTTTCCTCTTAACACAGCTTTTATTGTGTCCCATAGGTTTGGATATGCTGTACTTTCATTTTCATTAAGTTCTAGGAAGGCTTTCATTTCTTTCTTTATTTCTTTCTTGACCAATTTATCATCGAGTAGAGCATTATTCAGCTTCCATGTATATGTTTGCTTTCTGTTGTTATTGTTGCAATTGGAGACCAGCTTTAATCCATAGTGACCTGATAGGAGGCATGGGATTATTTCAATCTTCTTATATCTGTTGAGGTTTGTTTTTTGATCAATTATATGATCAATTTTGGAAAAGGTACCATGAGGTGCTAGGAAAAAATTATATTCTTTTGATTTAGGATGAAATGTTCTATAGATATCAGTTAACTCCATTTGTTTCATTAACATCTGTTAGTTTCACTGTGTCTCGGTTTAGTTTTTGTTTCCAAGATCTGTCCATCGATGACAGTGGGTTGGTGAGGTCTCCCACTATTTTGTGTGAGGTGCAATGTGTGCTTTGAGCTTTAGTAAAGTTTCTTTTACAAATGTGGGTACCCTTGCATTTGGGGCATACATGTTCAGAATTGAGAGTTCTTCTTGGTAGATTTTTCCTTTGATGAGTATTATGACTCATTTTTGATGACTTTTGGGTGAAAGTCGATTTTATCCGATATTAGAGTGGCTACTCCAGCCTGTTTCTTGGGACCATTTGCCTGGAAAATTGTTCTCTAGCCCTAGCAAGTCTTTCTTGATGGAAAATAGCCTATGAATACTTCTGGAACTCCACTGGAGTTCATCTCTTTGTCATTTCAACTGAGCATCAGTGTACACTCCCTAGAATAACCTAAGTCCCAGCTTTTGATGTAATAGTGAAATTGATTATGGATTTACAAATTCAAATTCAAGACTATTAGTGTCCACTGTCAACAAGTTGCAGACAATTATTTCCTGATATCAGCATTTTGTACAATGTTCACACTTGTCAAAAAGACTTGGTCAGTTCATGTTGCTTTGCATTCATTAGCTATATTTGTTTGCTGAGCCCATCCTCTTATTTCTATGAGGCACTAAACTGTGACATCATTGAAAAAATTCATGTGAACTGCCTTCTTTGCTCAAAATTCTGGCTTCATATTTCCTGAATTTCAGTCTTTGTCTCCCAGAGAGGTGGGTTTACATACACCCCTATATCTTGTTTAAGGTCCCACTCTTTTTTCGTTGTTTGATTTTTGAGACTAGAGATCATTGTGTAACCTTGAGTGTCTGGGAACTTACAATGTAAACTATATTAGCCTAGAGCTTCCAGGGATTCCCTTTTCTCTGCGTCTCAATTAGTGGGATGAAAATTGTGTGTCACCATGCTTGGTGTTTTTGTCAGGGTTTCTGTACATGTAACACCAAGAGCAAAAAGCAAGTTTCAGAGGAAAGGGTTTATTTGACCTACACTGTTCATTATAGAAGGAAGTCAGGACAGGAATCTGGAGGCAGGACATGATGAGTCCATTGGAAGAAACTGCTTGCTCCTCACGGCTTGCTCAGTTTACGTTCTTGAAGAACATAGGACCACTAGTCCAAGGATGGTACCACCTTCAATGGGCTGGGCTCTCCCCCATCAATGACTAATTAAGAAAAATGCAACACAGATTTGTCTACAGTCAACCTTATGAAGGCATTTTCTTAATTGAGATTCCCTTCTTTAGCTTGTGTCAAATTGACATAAAACTATACAGCACAAATGACCCCTTATCACCTGGACATGAACATATCACTGTTAAGCCACAACCTTTCCTTTTCCACTTATCCCTCAAGATTTCACACACATAATAAATAAATAAATAAACAAATATATATCATATACTTTCTTACTTCAAAAGGGAAGAACCAGAGAACAGTCACAATAAAAAATAAAGGAGCAAAAGCAAACTCTAAAAGGGTAAATAGTTCAACCTCTAATGTCTGGGATTAAATCATGATTTTCTTGACTCCTCCAAGCAGCTTGTTTTATAGGCTCCAACTGGCTCCACTCCTCTATTGCTGATCTTGGTGGTCACCTAGTGATACTGGCAACTCCAAAATGTTTGGGGTCTTCTGCTGCAACTGGACTGCATTTTCACCAAAAGCTTCTCATAGGCATTTTTCACAGTCTAAGCCTCAAACTATCTGCATGACTCCTTCCATCCTGAACCATGAACTTCCACTGAGGCTGCACCTTCACTAATGGTCTTTCCTGGCATCTGAGAGCCAATCTCAGCTGCTGTCCATGTCCCCTTCATCTCTTTAAAACAAGTACAATCTGGGTGAGTCTTATATTACCAAGCTCAGCTGCCAGCTGAAGGTACAACCTTGACCACCTCTGGAACACAGCTTCTGTGTGCTTTCAGGAAACACTTCTGAAAATATTTCACCTCAATATTGCTGGTCTCTTTCTAATCACCACTAACTTCTCAGCTCCAGTTGACCAGAATCAATTGTCCCTACAAAGCAAAGGTTTCACTTCAGTGGTGCTGGTCTCTTGCTAATCACAGCTGATTATTCAGCTCCAGTGAACCAGAACCACAAAATCTTAATTCAAAATAACAAATAGCCCCTATACTCTTTAAACTTCCTTCTGAAATTTCACAAGGCAGACTTCCATCTTTAACATTCTCATTAACAATCTTATCTTCCACATTTCTACAGAACAGCTCACCAAGCAATGAACATTCAATGGCTTTTCTTAAACAAAGTCCCAGGGTCCTTCTACAATGGTCCCCAAAACACACAGTTAGGTCTCTCACACTAATACTCCACCAACTTGTCTAAGGGTTTCTATTGCTACAAGGAAACACCATGACCAAAATGTCAGCTAGTCGTGGAGGAAAGGGTTTATTTGGCTTACTCTTCTGTATTATTGTTCACCACTGAAGGAAGTCAAAACAGGAACTGAAACAGCACAGGAACTTAGAGGCAGGAACTGATGCAGAAACCATGGTTGCTCAGCCTGCTTTCTTATAGAATCCAGCTGCACCAACCTACAGATGAACCCATCAACAATGGCTGGGTCCTCCCCCATCTAATTAAAAAAAAATGCCTTATAGGCTTGCCTACAATCTAATCTTCTGAAGGCATTTCCCTAATTGAGGTTCCCTCTTCTCAGATGACTTTAGGCTGTGTCAAGTAAAAAAAGTATGCAGTCTACCTGGCCTGTTCCCACGCTTTTGATTACTTATATTGTTTCAGAAATTGTTTATAGACTGAAAGTCTTGCAGAATTGAGTATTCCTTTTAAAAGTTAGTGAACAGCTGAAACATGGTGCCCAGGCCAGCCAAGGTTATAAAATAAGAGCTAACTTTAAAAAAATTTAAATGTTCAATATGTGTAGTTTCATAAATTATCAACAATGATAGCTAACAACCTAAGTCAAGTAGGTGACAAGCAGTGTTTCTGAGTAAAACTTAGATGTCTAGGTATTCATATATTTGAAACCATCTTGCTTTAATTATTCTGTTTATTGTTACTGTATTCTGAAAAGGTATGTTCTATTTTTATACACCATAAAACACAGTGACCATTACAATCCTCTCAAGGAATTCAGCAGTAACAATTAACCTACAAGTTAAATTATACAATTTTAAATAGCTTTAATTATAAAATAAAAAAAAAAAACTACAGAAAGGACAGTTTTAGGTATTAGTAATGTATAACAGGATATTTTATTTTCTACTGCATTACAATATATGTGTCAAGTAATGCATTACTTTATAACAGTTCTTATTATTTGTGGTAGAACACAGCATCTACTAAATTTTTATTTTTCAAAAATATAGCATATTTACTAGGTGTGGTGATGCAGATCTGCAATCCTATTGGGAAGTAGGGCCAGTAAGTTTAAGGCCACTGGGCCCCATAGTGAGTTTGAGCCTGGGCTATACTGACTCTGACTCTCAAGAAACAAACAAATGAACAAATAATCTAACAACACATCATCATTAGTTAGAGTCATCATATAGAATATTAACCCATAAAAATAATATAGAGACTTGGACAAATACATGTACACCTACCTGTAGTTTTATATTTGGAGTGCAGCTACAGTCAAATCACTAACGTATCCCAGAATCCTTCTGGACATGTCTTTTGTGTGTTTTCTATTTGATTTTATTTGGCAAGAGGCTTACACTATGTTGCCCAGGCATGATCTGAATGTGATTCTCCTTCCTCAGCTTCTGGAGTGCTGCCTGTTATTTTTGAACTATGGAAATGGGTTGTTTTGAGAGATGCCACAAACATATAATTCAAAGAATTTATGGGCATTGCTTCTATATTGCAGACAGATTTATATCTCAAGCAAAATTGATAAAATGTATCCTCTCAGACTGTATTACAAAATAATGAGAACAGAACACTGAAAGATAGCAGAGGTTACCAACTCAATGTCCTTCACATGCCTTCATAACATTTGTCAGTCACCCATTGCTGAAACAGTTTTCAGAAAATTGGTAACTGATGTAAATGTTTCAGAGAGTTGGAAGATAGACAGTGGCTACATCCACCTATGAATTGGGTAGACCTTCTGACTGTCTAGATAAAAGCTGCATGAGAAAGCATTCCGATGAATCATGGTGCATGACAGATTACAAGAAAAGTCTTTGCCATATTTGATTATATACTATGGATGGATGAATGCAATATGGGAGATTTGAATAGAAAAGTAACTTAGTTAAAAAACCGCAAAGCTAAAATTGAGCTACGTTGGAGTTATGATCTACAGAAACAAGTCATTATTGAAGTTCCCTATTATGGCAATGAATAATTTTGAGCTGGTGTACCAACAATGCCTTAAGCACTACAGGACTTCCTAGAGAAGACTCACTAGCTTGTCCTGCACTTCAGCGTTCAGCAACTCACTTCATGAGTGTCTTGCTGAAGAGTGGTGGCAGCCCTATGCCCCACCTGTCTTTCCAATTGATTTTCTGTATATTTCTAAAATAGTTGTAATTGGAATTTAGTTATATGTTCAGAAGGATAAAACTATTTGAGTAAGACAGTTTAGGGGTGACTAAGCATTCTTAAATTAATTGAACCTCCCACCTTGTCCTAATTACAAAACAGTAGAACAATGCAGTGGATAGCCCCACTGTATTGTATGATAATCTGTAGTTTTTGATGATTCTTCATATTCATTTCCATAGTGGATATGCTAATTTTCATTCCCAGTAACAATGTACAAGTGTTTACTTTTCTCCACATCCTGGTCAATGGTTTCTTTTTAACCCTTTGAGGTGGTACCTTACTGTGACTTTAATTTAAATTTCTTTGATGATTAGCAAAATTGGAATTTCTTATGTCTAAATTCATATACCTGATTATCACTTTTATTTCTTCTTTAGAGCAATGTCTATATAGGTCATTTGTTCATTTTTTAAATTAGATTATTGCATTTTTGACTTTCTGATCTAGATTTGACAATGTTTCTTTCTAAGATGTTTATAGTTTATATTGTGTGCTCCCACACTATAGGCTTTTGTCTTCTCTGAAGTTGCTCCTTTTACATCACTGGGAGAAGCCTTCTGGATAAATAAAGTCCCAATTGCTTATTTTTGGCTTTTGTTCCCCATGTCACTGAGTCATATCCAAAAATTGTTCTCCAGACTTGTGCTATGAAGCTTTATTTTCTTTTCAAAAAGAAATTTTCTAAAAGGCTCATAACTTCAGATCTTGTGTTTATGCCTATAGTTCAGATTAAGTGAATTTTAATATTTGGTGTGAGATAAGGAGCTGATTTCTTTCTTCTGTGAATATCTAGGCTTCCCAGGACCTTTTGTTTTTACTGAAGAGCCCATCATTTACTCATCTGTCTTCATGGCAACTTTGTCAAAAAAAATTAACACACTCCAACTATGTAGACTAGTTTCCTGGGTTCTCCATTGTATTCTTTTGCTGAATGTGTCTTTTTATTAAGGCCATGCTGATTTGATTATGGTGGTTATATATTAAACATTGAAACCATTTTAGTTGATTCTCTCCAATTTGCTTGTTTTGAGATAAAATTTCACTTACATCAGCTGGCGGTTCTGTGGAGTAATAACTTTCAGTGTATAGCTGAGTGTATTCTCCTTATTTAAAGCTCAATTGCAGGCACATCTAAACCCCAACTTCCTAGAACAGGAAAGCATTACTTTCCAACTCTTTGATACACATTGTTGGATGGTCCAGGCACACAAGTAGCAATCTTCACTTCTGATCATACCTCACTAAGGAAAATGTTGTAAGAGCATCTCTAGCTCAAAATGCTTACTGTCCCCATTGTGGCACCAGGGAGCTGCTGGTTATTTTTATGAAGGTGGTGCAATATAAGTTCAAAGTAACTCTACAATTACATATTAAATTACAAAATATGTACTTCTACAGAGCAGATATTCAGTGTTTGCATAATCCCATTACCCGTAGTTATGGCAATATTATTAATACGCAAAACAACAGTCAATCATTGTAGTACTAATGTGTACCAAACACCATGATGATATTTGCATTTTCTGCTTTTTAGCCTTAGCAGAACCCCAAGTTGCATAGATGTATTTTCACCACTTTCTAGGTCCCTATCATAATTTTACAGAGGATAGAGATTTAAAGAGACAGTGTTTGGGGCAATCTCCTAGCACTTCTGTGTGAGAAAGCCTAAACCCTTTACCAGCCACTGACACAAACAGGAAATCCAGTGTGGTCAGTGGATGTTTACTTTCCATTTCAGTGAGGAATTCTTAAGGCACATGCCATTGTCATTCATTTTAGATATTTGACACATACCCTCTTGTACTATGTCGTGTTTACAATGAACTAATGAGATGAAGAATAACTCCATAAGCTAAATTTTCAGAGATAGGTGATTGTTCAATATGGCTTCAGAATAACAGTGTCAGTTCTCAACACTGTGTACATCCTTCTTCTTGGATATTCAAATACTATAAGCCAATTCCTCACTTCAGGTCTGGAGACATCTCAGTGTTGTCTCTTTATGGAAGCAGAAGAAAAACTTTTGGCCCTCCTAGGATTAGGTTCTCAGTTGGCCTCTATTATCTCAAGTCTTTGATCTTACTGTTTTTTTGTTTTGTTTTGTTTTTTTTTTTTTTTGCTTCGTTTTGTAAAATAATGGAAATGATAGGTATAGAATATGTGTTATAGACTGCTCTATACACAAAGTGCTAGATTTAGAGATGGAACATAGGAAGCGATTAGGGTTGGTTTGGGTGGGCCTTAGAGGAGAGCTGTGCCTCTCCAGATCTTCCTAACAACACTACACTAGTGTTTCTCCACCTGTCAGTTGCAATGCCTCTGGAGTAAATATCTGAATAGCAGATATTTACAATAGATAAAAGCCATAAAATTACAGCTTTGAGGTAGTGAAGAAAATTTTATTGTTAAGGGGTCACTATAACCTGAGGAACCATATTAAAGGGCTGGAGCTTTAGGAAGGTTGGGAGCCATTACATTATACCATATCCAATGCTGGGAAAAGCTGATTCAAGAAGCTATTGAGAAGGTTAATCAGTTGCAAGTGAGAAAATGACTCCACAGGAGTGCAAGCATGGTAGCACCTTGATCTCAGACTTGAAGCCTCTGGAATACAGAGAGCTAATTACTACTTCAGCCATATCAGTCCAAGCTGACTACAATATAATGAATATAGAACAATATCTGTGTTCCAGAAAACAATTAAATCAATTACTTGGACTTGGTATTTCCTTTCTGTCTTGCATGAATGTAGTTAATTATAAATTTCTGGAAAACTTGACCTGGCAGTAGTGATACACATCTTTAATCCTAGCATGTAGGAGGGAGAAGCTGGCATAGTTAGAGGCTATCTTGTTCTACAGAGAGTTCCAGGAGAACCAGTCTACACAGAGAGACCCTGTTTTGTAAACCAAAACCAAAACCAAAAAAAAAAAAAACCAAAAAACAAAAAAACCCCGACAACTTGCTTATTGCTAATATTTATCCTGATGAGTTATGTTTGTTGATTTTTGAGACATCTTCAAATTATTATGGAAGCAAAAGAGCTCTAAAGTAAATCCCAGAAGTGACAATTGTCCCTGTATGTTCAATAGGATATCAAAAGAAAAAATTAAAACAAAATTCAACAACAGTGAGGTGCTAAGAACATAATGTCTGTTATAAATTCCTATTACTACTTTTAAAGTACATGAAGTTGTGTTTGTACATTCTGTATGAAGAAGGGTGATTCTGTCTCATCTCATGTAGATAAAAGCAAAGTCAATCTACTGAACATGAGAGCAGATGCCTGGAGTTAGCCAGCCCATGTTGCAGGAAATATTAAAATGAAAGAATATGTCATGTTCCTGTGCTATGCCCTGGTTTTCTCAGGCCTGGCAGGTTGGCCAGTCATGCACTGGTGTGCAATGGCCAACCTGCTTTTATCTCGTGGGGCTCTGATTCAACCTTTCTACCTAGTTCACTAAGTCCCAACTGGCAGGTCACTACCATGCCAGCCCTATGCTTCAAATCCCCCTTGGCCTTAGTGGTGCACATCAGGTAAACCCACACTTTGCCACTGTACCTTTCTCTCTGAAACCCAGATGAGTTGTCACATGAAGGAAAATGCAACACAAACTTAGCTCAGAAACAATAGTAATTCAATCTCTGGGACAGCAACTAAACCCTAATCTTGTAACTCTTATCAAAACCTGATTCTTCTGGTGGAAAATCCTTGCAGATCTGCCATGATATCAGGAGATTCTAGTAGTTACATCTTATTTATATGCTGTCCCCATTCCAAAAGGACCCCCTCTCTCTCCTCCTCCTCTCTTCCTCTATCTGATCCAGAAGTCCCTCCTACTTGCCCAGTGATTGGCTCTTTTATTCATTAGGGGATTGTTTCACAAGAAGCCACATGAATGTATAACTCACTTCTTGTCTGAAGCCTCTCCGAGGAGGGCAGAATTAGCATCAAAGTACAAAGTGCCCCAGGTCTATCCACAACACTTTCCCCATTATGTTCTAATAAAAAAACAAAACTTTTCTCTCAAATATAGAACACAACTATTTTGCAATTTATAAAGTATAGATAGACCTAAAACCCAGTCCATCAATTTTGTCATTTAGATAGAACATTGACATCTATCCTAAATTAAAAGACTATGATTCTACCTTGACTTATGTCCTGTCTTTAGATTGTATGCCATCTGATAACCATCCTCTCAAATCTGTTCTATCAAAGTAAATATCCTGGGTTGGCTAAGAGACTATAAGTAATTTTTCAACCCCACCACAAACCTGAGAATTAATAATATAAACTGAAAATATATAGGAAGCCTAACACAGCTTCCAGAACTGAGACAAGTTGTAGAGACAGCTGCCTACCTATACAGCCCCAGTAAGTCAGAAAGTTGGAGCATCATTCTTCATCCTTCTGGCTCAGGATCATCTGACAAACTTTTGAGAAACAGGAAATTAAGGACTAGACTATTCTGTCTTGGCAGAACTAAGCTGTCCTAACCTGTAAATAGTGTCCTTTCAAGAACAGTATAGGTATGCAGGAGAAATGAGGTAATTCTTGCCTAGTGGCTGTCTCGCCACAACTGGAGCAACTCCACTGATGCTCAGTTTCTTCTTTGAATCCAAGAAAGGGAACACTGTCAGTAGTAGACTTGTTTCAACATCTAGTGAATAAATAACATTAAATATCACATTCTCTGGATTTCTGATGGTTTTGAAAACTAACTATCTATGTAAAGTAATTTGGATTGTTCTCCATTAACTACTCTCAGCTATTTCTAATTAAACTCTTGAAAACACCCTAACAATAAACTCAGAGTCATGAGTTTGCTATTTCGCTCTTAACTCAACAGGCTTAATCATCTCAGATCAGTTTATAATAACAGTTATAGAAGGACTGGGTCTAAGCTCTGTACTTTTAAAATATTTGTATCGGTAGAAGAAATAATACCAATGAAAACTTTGATTTTGCATTAAAATAAATTCTGCACCAAAATAAAAGAGTATGATTTCAACAAATATAACAAGTATAGAGATGTCTACCAATAGAGATCGTGGCTATACAATCAATTCTAGCTATTTCCTCCCTGTTCCAATCATAACCGTTTCTAAATCCCCTAGAAAAGCAACCTATAATAACCACTTCCAACCCCAAAGCCCAGGGAACTGGGATGATGACTCTCCATGACTTCTTCAAGCTGAATATGGGCATTGAGATATTTTTGAAGGGGTGAGGGGAAGGGTAGGAAAAATAGGGGAGTTGGTTGGCCTTAAGAATTCCACACCAACAATTGATTTAGTCTCTGCTGCCTGTGTCCTGACTGGATCCTGCTGAAAATCTAAGACATCAGGAGTTCAAGCAGGTCAGTTCAGCATGTCTGATGAGGAGACTCATCAAGGCTGTATATTCTGTAATATACAAATCTCAAAACAAAATTTTAGCATCATCAAGATAACTTTTTTGTTTGATTCTCTGGGATCTAGTTCTCTGGGGGTCTCCCTCTATTAAATCTGATCCATATTACTCTGGAAGGTGTATAAACACTAATCACCTTTTCTAAAAACTTAAAGACAAAACCTTTCACTCAAATCAACATATCCTTGATCTAGTAACCAGAAAAACCTTTATATTGACCTCTCTCCCAGAGGAATAATATAACCACACACAGTGACATCCATTTTTAAAGTTAAAATAATTGATTCACACTTCTATCTATACCTACTTATAAACAGGCAGCTAGTCAAAGCAGGATTTAAACCCAGAATTTCCATGGAGCCCACGTTAGACAGAGTTTGAGTATCCTGTAAGAAATACCAGAGCAATATATCTTTATAACATCTTTAAAAGAAATAATTCAAACATTCATTAATATCTGCCTATAGGAAGCAGCAATGATTATCACTGCTCTTTCTACTTGAAGTCAGTGACTAATTTTCCCTATCTTAGTTCCGAACCATGGGCAAAATTTCCCACAAGATTCAGACAAAATTTGTATATAACTCTTTCCTAAAAAGCAAATAATCCCAGCATTATAAATTCTCAGTTCAATCCTTCTCTGCCCTCTTCTTCTTATACCATCTGTCTGTTGATCTCACTACCTGGAGCCACAGACCTTATTAACAATACCTGTTTTAGCAGGCAATGATTTATCACTGCTCTCTCTATTCTTGAGTCAGTGACTAATTTTCCCTATGTTAGTTACAAACCATGGGCAAAATTCCCCACATGATTTGAACAAAATCTGTGTATAAATCTATCCTAAAAGCAAATAGTCCTAATATCATAAATTCACAGTTCAATCCATGTCTGCCCTCTTCTTCTTATACCATCGTCTGTTGATCTCTTTACCTGGAGCCACAGACCTTATTAATAATACCTGTTTTAGCAGGCAATGATTATCACTGCTCTCTCTACTTGGAGTCAATGAATAATTTTCCCTATTCTAGTTCCGAACCATAGGCTAAATTCCCCATGTTATTCAAACAAAATCTGTATATAAATCTATCCTAAAAGCAAATAATCCCAATATCATAAATTCACAGTTCAATCAATCTCTTCCCTAAAAAGTAGGCAACTTCATTCTTTTGACTCAAAGCAGCCTACAATTCCCCACAGCTGGGGACCTCACAGCCTGCTTTGTTTCAATTCCTGCTCTTGAGTCCATGTGACTCCTACCCAGCTACTCTAAAAAAAGTAATATAACACTTTAACTCTCAGGTTAATAAACTTAAATTTCTAGTGGATTCTTGACCAAACACATTGGTTCACCACCTGTTGCAGGAAGTATTAAAAAGAATGAATATATCATGTTCGTGTGCTATGTTCTGATTCTCTCAGCCCTGGCTGGCTGGCCAGCCATGCACTGGAGAGCAATGGCCAACCTGCTTTTATTTCATGGAGTTATGAGTCAGAGCTGCATTATCTCTCCACCCAGCTCACTAGGTCCACATCGGCAGGTTACTACCACACTAGCCCTATGCTTCAAATCCCCCATGGCCTTAGTGGTGCACATCAGGCAAACCCACACTTTGCTGCTATACCTTTCTCTCTGGAACCCAGATGAGCTGTCACATGAAGGAAAATGCAATGCAAACTTAGCTCAGAAACAGTAGTAACTCAATCTCTGGGCACAGCAACTAAAACCTAATCTTGTAACCCTTATCAAAACCTGATTCCTCTGGTGGAAAATCCTTGTAGATCTACCATGATATCAGGAGACTCTAGTAGCTACATCTTACCTATATACTGTCACCATTCCAAAAGGGTCCTCTCTCTCCTCCTCCTCCTCTCTTCCCCTATCTGATCCAGAAGTCCCTCCTACTCACCCAGTGATTAGCTCTTTTATTCATTAGGGGATTGGTTCACAAGAAGTCACATAAGTATATAACTCACTTCTTGTCTGAAGTCCCTCCCAGGAGGGCAGAATTAGTATCAAAATACAAAGTGCCCCAGGTCTATCCACAGCAATCTCAGACAAATAAGTGACCTTCAGGTTCAGTGAAAGATATCAAGCATAAGGTAGAAAGCAATTGAGGAAGATGCTGGATATAAGCACACATGTGTACCTTAGGACACATGTGTACACACATGCAGAGGCATTCATATATACACATGCATACACCTATGCCAGCACCACAGATCAGCCTGCTTACTGGTAGTTGGTTAATATCTCTGTATCTGAAACCTGCTATATCTGTGAGTTTGAGCGTATGTAGATAAATGAGGTAGGTAGACACCAAGGTCAAGAAACCTGACAACCACTAAGGAGAAAGGTAAAGAAGAAAGCAATCAAGAGAAGCAACCCACTCTGTATTATATTTAAGACTCCAAAATTTTATTTACTTAGCATGAAGATAATGTTGTCAAAAAGAAGGAAGCTCTAATAGCAAGCAGAGGTTGGTTTGAAAAGGCTTCCTTTCCTCCAGTGAAGCCCTCCACTGTAGCAGGGGCTACAGTTCCATATTCAAACAGTAATATCAAATAAAGAGAAACTGCTCCAAGCAAGAAAAATAAAAAAAGAATATAAGCTCCTGGGAAATGGATATTGTAGTGTCTTATTTTCTTTGTTTCCTATGTGCCCAATTCACCTGGCCTGTTTCGGAACTGAACTGACACCTCATGGAAGAAGTCATAATCTTTGCTTGTGTGCTGGCATTCAGGGGCAGAATTCATATTTCTTCACCACTGGAAATGGGTCAAAGTTAGAACACAATTTTCATCTCTTCAGGCTTTCTAAATAATGAGCAAAACATAAGGACAGTTAATAGCCTCTCCCCCTGCTCTTTCATGTTTTCCTACAGATCTGTTGAGATTGTAACTTTAATTTTGGAGGTAAAATAGTAAGGAAATTTTGCTGTTTTTCATTAAGTGTGAATAAGTATGCTTTCAATGGTTTTCATTGCAAATGTTATGGTTTTTATTTCAAATGCTAAGGGTCCTACAATATACTTTTATAAATGTATTCAATTTATGTTAACTTTTCTTCACACATTGTGAGTGCATTCACTGTATCCACTGAACAAATTCTCTCTCTCTCTCTCTCTCTCTCTCTCTCTCTCTCTCTCTGTGTGTGTGTGTGTGTCTGCCTGTCTAGTGATATCTCACCATCCAAGACAGTGAAGAGTCATATAAAAGATTGGACTTTAGTTAAGAGCTTCCTACTCCTGGGGAACTTACACACGTGCAATTGGATAGGAGTCATGCACACAATAACAGTAAACATTCCTGAAGCAGTGAAAGACTGTGTTTCTAGGCAGCCATGTATTCACACAGTGTCATGAGTTCCTAGGAAGAAGATAACATTGTACCTGAAAACTTCATGCAATGTGTTTTCAAGTTACATTGGAACATTCCCATTATGCAGAAAACCCTTTACTTTCTGTGCTCAGTAAGCTATATAACATATGTTCATGGGATAAAGAGACTGAAAGAGAGAGAGAGAGAGAGAGAGAGAGGATTTGTTGACTGATGCCAGGGAGTAAAAGCATTAAAACTTGACTTTTTATGCTGCTTATATATTGGTATGTTGCCTTTACTTTAGTAAAGAGATATAAATGCTGCTAGATTCTCCTGTGAAACTCAGGCAAACACACACATGTATACATGAGTGCATATGTGCAGTCTTTTCTCATAGGCATTTCATCATAAAGCCATCTCTCCACCCCTCCTAGTGTTGATGTGACTGACCCACAGTCTGATTGTTGTTGAGGCACACTTGTTTGTAGAAGAATAGCCACTTAAGTCATTGTCCATTTGTAGATTGTGGCCAGAATCTGAAAGAGCTATTTTTAATAATGGAAGTTGTGTTGCAAAGTGACTCACATGACAACAAAAAATTCATATAGATGGCAGGAGAATTACATAGTAGATCATCACCTTCCTTAGTCGTGTGTGTGTGTGTGTACATAGGACAGATTGACATAGATCCCAGGCTGGTCTTGAACTCTGTATCTTCCTTCTTCTGGGTCCCAGTACTGGGATTATGCATGCACAACACTATGCCTTGTTTTTCCTTAGTGATATTTTACACCACATTATAAAGCTTCATGGATAGAAATTGATACATTTTGTGTTATGATCCTATATACAGAAAACTTAAGTAAAACATATTATCTTCTAAATATAAGATTAAATTTTTATTTTTTTTTAAAAAAAATATACTCTAAGAGTGTTTGGAAACATTTAGTAACTGGTGTTTAAGTATTCACAAAAAAATTTTGTAATTGGTTTAAGAAAGCTAATTAGTTCCCTACAGACATAATTAATGAAGAAAGGATCTACTTGTGTAGTGAAAAAGAGCATTTATAGTTTTATTTCAGGTCTCTTTACATGGAGACATGGTGACAGAAATACTTATTTTAATCCATTTTGCCATTTAATCTATAAAGGCAAACCATGTTAAGTTAAAGATGCTTGGAAAACAGATAAACTTGAAAGCTAACATTGCTATCCCAAACCAGCTGAAGGTACCTAAAAGACAAGAAAGGCAAAATTTCATTATCCATGCTTCAAGTGGAGTTTTCACAAACCCATAGCTCTTCCAACTAAAATGTTGAATGCTTCTCTGATTCTAATTGACAAGTATCATATATAAAAGAGCTCTTACCTTTATTCTTATCAAAACTGTGGGGGATTTCCAATGATAGGAGAATATTATGTGGGTGGAAACTTCTCAGAAGAATAGGGAACTTATCAGTATTTGCTTAGGTTCTATTACATTTAGAGCCATAAAAGCAACTACACTCATAAATTTATAGCCAGTCAAGGATATTGCCTCTTCCCCCAAAGAGGCTTGATATTAAAGGAGTGTAGTGAATGAGCTCAAATCATGAAGTGTTTTCAACACTGGAACAGTTTCCCTTCATATTCCACCTTGTATACAATGCTTTATGAAGGATCATTGGATAGCCTTTAACTTTGAGAAGTAAGAAATTAATAAAAATTGTAAGAAGGATTAGTATTTTTCTTAAAGATTTTATTCCATTTCTAGTTTTATTATTAAAGCACTTCATGATAATAATATATACCTTCAATGAGTTCTGACTATAGATTAATGATCACCACAGTTGTGTCAATAGATATTTTTATGATTTCAACTTTGTAGATAATGAATCAGAGGCTAGTAGATGTTATGAATCCTGCCCCAAATCACAAAGTAGAAACAAGACTTAAGCTTATGCCATTCCAATTCCAAAAGAGAATTTGTACTAGTTTGGTATTCCTGCTGTGAGAAATTGCCACAAGACTGAATTGTTCTGAAAATACAGAATTTCATCATTTTATACTTCTAGAGGTCAGAAGTCCAATAGGGGTCTCCCTGGGCTAAAATCAAGGTGTCATCAGGACTGTATTTCCCTGTTGACCAGGAGAAAACCCTTCTCTTTGTTTTTCTAGCTGCATGAGCTTTCCCTCCTCTCTTCAAACTTGACTCTGTCATCTAATTTCTCTCCTGTACTCTTCTGGCTCTTCTACTGTATGTAGAGCATGCCCAAATTAAAAAAAAAAAAAATCTTTAATCATACCTCTGAAGTCATTTTTGACATATAAAGTCACTAACTGTAGGGGGTCTTTCCCAGCTTTTATTCTACTTTTGTAGATGTTAAATAACTGTCTAAGTATAGCTGTTTGTATATTTCTGTACTAATACTGATAATTTTGTGGACTGAAAAATAGGATCACTAAGTTTAACCCCTAATAAATTGATAACAGTAGAATTAAGAAAAGTTCTTGCTTGTGACTAGCCATTTCCCCATGATCTCTTCTGAGTGGACACTGGAATGAATTACATCACATTTTGAATTTTCCAAATGGGACCATACTGAAACACATATGTGAGAGTTGTTCAGTAAATGCATGCTTCTTTTCATTTGTCTTTTATAAAACAAAAGTGAAGTCTAATAAGGTAGTATAGATTGTTTTAAATAAGTACTATTGACAACTTTATTAAAATGTTTTTTCTAAACATGAGAAATATGCTACAGGTCTTGCTTATTTTTGACATGTTATACACACACACACATATATCTATATCTATATCTATTTCTATATCTATATCTAGATATATATATATATATATATATATCATACACTATACACCAAATACCATATACCACATACCACATATAACATATAGCATAAAACATTTTATATATATATATATATATGTCTTCAAATACATATATATTATTTGCATGTGTGTATGTGTGTGTTTACCTAGTACTCAATGGCTCATATGTTCATTTTTGTTGCTTCTAATTTTATATAAAACTGGGTTTCATATTGTAACTCAAGTTAGCCTTGAACTCTTTGATTCTCCTCTTGAACTTCTGAAAGCTAGGACTATAGAGGTGTGTATCACTAAATCCTGATTATACTGACTCTTATGTTTAGGCATTTTGATAACTCATTAGTCTGTTGGAGACATTTGTTATTTGGGGACCTTCATGTTCTATTT
Source organism: Rhynchomys soricoides (assembly GCA_019843965.1). Lineage (NCBI taxonomy): Eukaryota > Metazoa > Chordata > Mammalia > Rodentia > Muridae > Rhynchomys > Rhynchomys soricoides. The sequence goes on along the minus strand of JADRCH010000305.1, from coordinate 5,116,915 downwards.
AGTTTTATATATTACTTTTTTGTTTGGTTGTTTGTTTTTTGTTTTTTGTTTTCGAGACAGGGTTTCTCTGTGTAGCCCTGGCTGTCCTAGAACTCACTCTGTAGACTAGGCTGGCCTCGAACTCAGAAATCCGCCTGCCTCTGCCTCCCAAGTGCTGGAATTAAAGGCGTGCACCACCACTGCCCAGGCCACCACTGCTCGGCTATGTATTACTTTTTGATAACACAGGTGCATACTTATGAGTAAATATTACTAAGTATTTTACAGATTTTTTTTTTTTAAAAATGTCAATCTGATTTCATAAGAAAGGGGCAGTGTCCAGTTGGATTTATTTCTACCTCATCTTTGGCTCCTCTAAGCCCTTGTTGAAGGCAGCTTGCACTGCTATTTTAATTTTTCCCCCTCTGAAAATGTTACTTTGCAACTCCTGGTGCCATAGCTGCCCTCCTTAGAAAATTATTGACTCCCAAAATGCAAGTTTCTGTACCCCTTCAATATCTGGCATTTATAATTTTTGATGTTATTTTTGCTATTTTATTGACTATTTTCACAAGTTTTCAAAAATATCCCTACTCTCTCTTTACTTTTAAAGTGTATTGGTTAATGTTTTGTTGTGGTTGTTGTTGTTTTGTGTATTTGTTTGTTTGTTTTGTCAAGGGGTCCAGATGACTGACAAGAAGCAGGTAGGAGAGGAAGAGTATGCTAGCCCATGAAGGGCGATGGTCCTTCATGCCTGACAAGGCATGATTATGTGGCTTTACAGGCTGTAGGGATGTGAGGCAGCTGTATGCTCACATCTAGCTAGACTAGTAATCAGAAAGAGGAAGAGAGTAGGGCTAGGCCACAAACTTCAAAGCCTGACCCCAGAACACTGTTTCTTCCAGGTACACCCCTCCTCCTAAAGGTCCCACAACATCCTCAGACAGGGCAGCAACTGGGAACCTTTACAGACACAGGTCATCTCTAGAACTGTCCCTTGTGTAGCTTGCTTTTGTTTATATTTACCATTTCTCCTATATGCACTTTACCAACTTTATATTTAAGTACACTCGCTCTGAAGTCAGAAAAATGTAGATAATGTTGACATTACACAGATATTGGCCCATGCTGAGTCACAGTCTCATTCGTGGCACTGGTTGGCTTCGTGAACCTAGCACACACACAAGGAAAGGTCAGCAGGTCGGATCACGTGGACTGCATTCTCCTTTAATCGCCTCAACTCAATTGCTTGAAATCATTCTAAATGTAAAATCCATTCAAATGTATATTTACTTTGTAGAAAACCGTAGTAAAATTGTTTGCTTAGGTTATTTTGTCTTGTATTCCTACAACTTTGTTTTTATGTTGAGTATTTAAACTGTTCTATTTGTTTGTGTCTTGACTAATTTGTCTCCACTCTTTGTTGCTAATTTGTCTCCTCTCGCTGAGACTTACATTGTGCTGTTTCCTGACGTCCCCAAATGTCCCCTGTGCCCTTGTGAAGCTTTCTGTATCTGAATATGGGACTCTCATTTTAGAAATCTCCACATTTCAGACTTGGATGAAATCCTTTGTTCAAGTTTGTGTAGTTGAGTCTGTTACTCCATTGCCTTTTCTGAGGCCATCAGATTACAGGTTGGTGATTTGAAATAATATATTCTGCCCACAACTTACCCAAGGGTATCTAAGACATCATTATCCCCAAGTAACTCATAGGTGTAAAAGAAATCATCAATACGTGAAGCAAGTTTTCTAGGATGCTGCAAATAGGAAGTTGAGAACTTGGTGGGAAGAAAAAGGAATTCTGTAGAAAGATGGACTTTATCTTCTACTCCTCAGCTGGGATGGGCACAAGAGAGGGTCACTACAGTCTCTCAGTATTTTCCAAGACACCTGAGAATAGAAAGGACTGTCCCTTTGTTTGTTCTACATAGAATTTTAGTATCTTAGAGTTTAGTATCCCACTTAGATACTGTGGGAGCCTAAATTTAGCCCTATACAAGTGTATGTACATGTATGTGTATGTTAGGATGTGTGTGGTACACATACATGTGTATTTCCTATTAAAAATTCCAAAGCTGGAGCTGGAGAGATGGTTCAGCATCTAAGAGCACCAAATGCTCTTCTGAAGGTCATGAGTTCAAATCCCAGGAGCCACATGATGGCTCATAACCATCCATAATGAGATCTGATGCCTTCTTCTGGGGTGTCTGAAGAAAGCTACAGTGAGAGGGCCAGAGCTATTGGGGTCTAACGATCCCAATAGCTCGTTTAGCTGAACGAGAAAAAAAAGTATCTTAAGACAGCTACAGTGTACTTACATATAGTAAATAAATAAATCTTTTTTAAAAATCCAAAGCATAATAAAGATGATGCCAATAGGCAAACACACACACACACACACACACACACACACACACACACACCCCAAAACAAAAATTAGCCTATGAAATCTTAATGATCATATCCCATAGTGTATTTTACAGTTTTTATATCTTCTAAACAAATAACTATATAACTAGAAAGTTTTAGTGACTAAAAATGTAATAATCAAAACAAAATCCAGTGGAAGGCAGAAAACTAAGCAATAATATTTCCTTTGTGAAAGAGCAGAAAGAGAATAAAAAGATGCGCTAAGTGATCAAAAGCAGAAAGAGCCAGCCAGGGGCTTCTGCAAACCCGGCTGTAGAAGTAAAGGAAGGGAGAGACTAGAAAAGATCCCCCAAACAAAGCAGTCCTCAGGTGCAAACTAGATACTTTCCATCTAGCACTGACTTTGTTCCGATCCCCTTCAAGTTGCCCCCATCTTATTGAAACCAGTGGAAGCAGCCTGAGATACTTAAGCCACCTTGACTACATTCTTGCCCCTTTCTTGGGAGTGAGTGCAGCATATGCCTCCAAGGAAGTAATATAGTTCATGCTGAATGAGTGTGTATACAGATCAGTAAACAATCAGTGTGTATTTGCTAATTCCATTTTTTGCTATGTTTAAAATTTTTGTAATTTGTTTAGTAATTTTAAAGAGATTTTAAGTGATACTTATATCCAATGGTCATATAGGTTCTTAAGATTTTAAATACCAAACTAACTACTTTATATGTTAGTTGTATGTTTTTCTACACTTAAGCCAGCCAACATTTTCTTTTTACAAGCAATTTTGTTCCTATTGTCTCTCTTCCACTGTACCATCTTCCAAGGGACAGCTGCTTTTTGTTCCATTAACCTTTTTTTTTTTTCCTGAGTCAAGTGTTTTTCAGCTTAACTATTTCCTAATAATCTCATATATTTGATCGTATTTAGTCAATATACTTTCCTGCGATGTAGACTGTTCAGGTGACCTTTATCTTGAATGGAATTCTTTTGATGAAAATACATCTTTTTTTCTAATTGTGGCTTAGAGGTACCATCACAATGCAAACTGGCCCACTTTAAGGGTATGATCTGCCTGCCCCAACTTCCCATCTACGAGGGACTACAAGCTTACACCACTAAATCAGGAAGACTTTCTTAGTTCCAAAGCATTTTGCCTTTCAAATTTTATCACTTCATTTTATTTAACTGAGAGACTTCACTTTTAACTAAAACTTTGACTTACAAAACCCTAGAGACAGAAGCACCTTATTTTATGAGGGAAATTTAAGAGTGCCTGTACTTAGTCAGAGGTCTCAGATTTTAAGTTCTGGCTTCCATTGACTGGAGGATAAAATTCAGATGTCTTTAGATAACATCTAGGTACTTTATGACTCCTCACTAATACTTCCTTCCCTGGGAAGCCTCCAATTTCTACCATTTTTTTCCTTATCCATCATTCAGTGTTTATAGAAGACATACTTCAAAACTTACTCTTGACTGGGTATTGTGGCATATACACATAATCCTAGTATTCAAAGGCTAAGGCAGTAGGATTGTGAGTTTAGGATCTGTCTACAGGAACCAGACCAAGGGTTAGCTTTGTTCTGGGGCCTTACCTGTCTCATACATGGAGTTAGTGGCCTTTTCCTGGGGGGTTTCAGAACATGTTGGTCAACTATGTCTTAAAGGATTTATTCCATGGGGAAAGGGATGTAGCTCTGTGCTAAACCCCCTCCCTAAAACACAAATAATCATGAACAGCATCCTTGGTACATCCCCAGGACCTTACTCAATATGTGCATAGGTTTGTGTGCATGTGTCTTATACATATACATGTATGTAAACATATTTTATTAATACTTTATTTTTTACTGTAAAAACATTAAAAGATTTTTATAAAACTTAGATATGTTAACAACTATAAATAAAAAAGCTATCTGCACTGTTTTCCCTTGCTTAAAAGAATTCTGTTATATTTTAAGGTTGCTTCTCTAAATAATTATTAAATCCTTTAATCATCTGACATGGGTATTATTTTCAAAATGTAATTGTAGAAATTCTTTTCATTGCTTCTCTATCACTCTAGAATTTGCATTCCTTCAAGAGTCATCTTTTCTTACTTTATGCCTTATCCAACAAATAGAAATCATTTACTAAAGTTTTGTGCATCTTAATGTACTAGAAATGCATTTTTGATTTGAAATTCCTCAGTGAACTAGGAAAGTATAGCTGCCGTCAGTGAACAAGGACACAAGTTGTGTTCTGCTAATATCAGTATAGAATGTTTGTGTTGAGGATATTAAATAGCATTGTCTTAACTGGCCCAATGTCAAGACAACAGTAACTTTGTCATTCTGTATGTAAATTCTGTTTTCCTCTATTTTGCCTATATTTATAAGCTATTGGTATAGGTCCAATCTGAAAGAACATTCAGTCAACCAAATAATGCTACAGTGCTTGCCCTGCACAGGGTTGCAAGGGGTTAAATCATTGTGATTTTTTTTTTCTTCTTTTCTCCTTCTTTTAAAAGCAGTAACTTCTTGTCTGATCTCCTCATGGTCCTTGTCACAACTCCGTGGTTTTTAATCACTCATCCTGTCCATGACTTATAGCACTGCAGACACCATAATAATGTTCTAGCTTGTTTGGGTGATCTTCCTGATAAAATCCTGACAATCTCTCAATATAATGGGAAGACAATCAAAATAAAAAATGCTTGAAGGGTTCAAGTAGTGGGACATAGTATTTATTTTTCGCTACATGCCAGGATATTAAAATTCTGACTTTCATACTTTTGATTGAGTTCATGATGAAACCCAAGAAAAATTGAAAATTTGAATTATTCCACTGCCAGTGGGGACGGTATATCATAAGGAGGAAGCCAGCTCATGTAACCAACTCTGTATCATGATCTTCAGAGTGTCAGGCAGTCTCCCTTTGTTTCAATTTCTGTAGGGTATTTAAGTGATTCATTAACTGTATGGTTCTTTTATATTAACCAATATTATGTGGAACTTTAGAAAGGCATGTGATATCATCTTCGGTGTATTTGAATGATTAATAATGATGCCTGATGTTGGAGTGATTCAGATTTATTTTTAAGGTACTTTCCGAGAAATTATCTCCCTAATGCAATAGCCCTCGGGTGTAAACAGTGAGTTTCTTAAAATTCCCCCACCTGCCCCTCATCATCCACCTCTGCTTCTGTTTCATTATTCCCCTTCCCTTCCTTGAGAAGAGGCATTTGGAGCAGAGAAAAGGGTACAAGAGTGTGAATCCAGGTAATTCAATCCATCTTGTCTTGTTGAATTAGTTTGACTTGGGGAATCATTTCCCTTCTCTGAACCGTGGATTTCTAATTGGAAAAACAGGAATAATGATGTGATATATTTGCCAGGATTAGGTCAGGTATAAAGAGAAACCATGAACAGGACAGACCAGGCCTGTTAGATTTTCTCAAGGGACGCTATCAGGGCGCAAAGAAAACAGACTTTGATATCTCTGTTTCTCAGTCATAGATTTGGTGCAGACATTCAAGTTTTTTTCAGTTTCATTCTCTTGTATGGAAAATGGGCAGGGTACTATGTATCTTTTGTAGGTGCTGAATATATAACATTTGTGTTACTCTTATCACAGCTCTATATACAAAAAGAATGTTCTATGTTCTTTATTTATTCCCAGTATCCCACCACCATTTTTCTTTATATTTTGAATTTGTGCGTCATTGTAGATAGGCATTAAGACTTCATAAGATTGAAGACTATTTACAATGCATTGAGGAGTCCCAGTGGCTTAGTGGATACAAAGACCTGAGTTTGAATCCCCGGCACTCACATATAGAGCCAAGCATGGCTTCCTGTTCCTATAACCCATGGTTGAAGACAGGTAGGCCCTAGGACTTTGATACTGAGTCAGCCAAGGCGAAATGGCAAGAATCAATTCAGCACGACATTCTATCTCAGGACACAAGGTGGAAGAACAATAGAAAACTCCTGAACTCCTCCTCTGGCTTCCACATGCATGCACCATGGGATACTCACACCCAGACACACCCAGACACACACACACACACACACACACACACACACACACACGTACTCAGCATTGAGAATTCTTTTCTTCAAAGCCATATATTGTGGCTTTTATTGTGACAATAAAAGAGAATCTAGGAGCTGCTCATTGCTCATTTGAGAGAGGAACCCATCATGTTAGAGAACACTGCTTACTTCTGCAAACCCTGTCTGGTAGGAGTTGAGCATAACTGACATAGCTCAATCCTTCTGTTTCACAGATGAAGACACTGAGTTTGAGGGAAGTGAAGAGAATTTGGTGCCTGACTTCACACAGCTGAGAATGCGCAGTTAGGAGTGCAACTCAGCTGGGCTTGTCCTTATTGGTTCCATTAGTAACTGAAGGTACACTATGATAATGTAGACAATTAAGATTCCATTTTGAAAGTCAGCATAGTGTTCTTTAGTACCCTAGCCTCCTATCTCCCAAGGTTGCCTGTTTACATTCTTTCTGCTGGCTCTCAGGGCTTCAGTCTTTTCCCCTCACCCAATACCAGATCAGGTTCCACTCTCCCCTCTGACTCCAGTCCACTTTTCCTCTCAGGTCCCTCCCTTCCTCTTGTGAATGCTTTCTTCTACCTCCCAGGTAGGTCTGAGGTGTCCTCACTTGGGCCCTTCAGCTTGTTGATCCTTTTGAGTTCTGTGGACTGTATCTTGGGTATTCTGTACTTTTTTTTTTTGGCTTATATCCAATTATTAGTGAGTACATTCCATGAATGTTGGGTCTAAGTTACTTCACTCAGGATGATATTTTCTTTTTTTTCTTTTCTTTTAAATAAATTGTGCATAAAATTTTATCTAGTAAACTATTTCTAGGAATTTATGTTGACAAAAATATGTATGTACTGTGAGATATCTATTACATGATTATATGCAATGGTGAATGATGCGAAACATGTCAAAATTAAATACAGAAGTAATAAATTATGAAATTACTTGTAGACATTTCTATAAAAATATTTTTTGGCTAAAACTTTAGAAGCCAATATTATCATCATCTTATACTTTAACATTACAAATATGATTAAAATGAATTAAATCACTTTGAAAAATCATTATGGAATTGGAAATTATTTCTAACAGATCAACTCTTACAGCTTTATAGGCCATTCATTTTTTCTCTTTTGAAATGTCAAAGGAAAGTTGACTTCAGTCAAAATAGCACACATAGCATAATCTCATAAATCACATGTTTTATGTTACTTATTTTCAGTTGTCTTTGAAAACCTTATTACTGTCACACTGAACTAGAAATAAGTTAACAACTCCTGACTAAATTCAGAGAAAATAAATACTTGTCTTCTAAAATATACAGGACTCACCTTCCTAATGTGAACTCAAATACCACCAATGTTCTCCCTTGAAGATATGTCAGATTCACTCTGAGCAAAGAGCAATATTTCTTTGCTATCCCAAGACCATTACACTGAGATTCATGAGATACTTATAACACTTGCTGAAGTTACCCTGTAAATACTTCTATTTGACCAGTATGAAGTGTCCTTCCTTATCTTTTTTGATAACTTTTGGTCAAAAGTTGATTTTATTGGATACTAGAATGGTTACTCCACCTTGTTTCTTGGGACCAATTGCATGGAAAATAGTTTTCCAACTTTTTACTCTGAGGTAGTGTCTGTCTTTGTCACTGAGGTACATTTCCTCTATGCAGCAAAATGCTGGGTCCTGTTTACATATCCAGTCTGTTAGACTATCGCTTTGTACTGGGGAATTGAGTTCATTGATTTTAAGAAATATTAAAGAAAAGTGATTGTTACTTCCTGTTATTTTTGTTGTTAGAGGTGCTTTATATTTGTGTGGTTATCTTCTTTTGGGTTTGTTGAAAGATTTCGTTCTTGCTTTATCTAGGATGTAGTTTCCCTCCTTGTGTTGGTGTTTTTCATCTATTTTCCTTTGTAGGGCTGGATATTGTGTAAATTTGGTTTTGTCATGGAATATCTTGTTTTCTCCCTCTATGGTAATTGAGAGTTTTGCTGGGTATAGTAGCCTGGGCTGGAATTTGTGTTCACTTAGGGTTTGTATGACATTTGCCCAGGATCTTCTAGCTTTCATCGTCTCTGGTGGGAAGTCTGGTGTAATTCTGATAGGTCTGCCTTTATATGTCACTTGACCATTTTCCCTTACTGACTTTAATATTCTTTGTTTGTTTAGTGCATTTGATGTTTTGATTATTATGTGCCGGGAGGAATTTCTTTTATGGTCCAGTCTATTAGGAGTTCTATAGGCTTCTCGTATGTTCACGGGCATCTCTTTCTTTAGGTTAGGAAAGTTTTCTTCTATAATTTTGTTGAAGGTATTTACTGGCCCTTAAATTTGGGAATCTTCACTCTCTTCTATACCTATTATCCTTAGGTTTCATCTTCTCATTGTGTCCTTGACTTTCTGGATGTTTTGTGTTAGGAGCTTTTTGCATTTTGCAATTTCTTTAATTGTTGTATCAATTTTTTTATGGTATCTTTTGCATCTGAGATTCTTTCTTCTATTTCTAATATTCTCTTGGTGATGCTTGCATCTATGACTCCTGATCTCTTTCCTAGGTTTTCTAACTCCTGGGTTGTCTTTCTTTGTGATTTCAATATTATTTATGTTTCCACTTTTAGAACCTGGATGGTTTTGTTCATTTCCTTCACCTATTTCATTGTGTTTTCCTGTTTTCTTTAAGGGATTTTTATGTTTCCTCTTTAACAGCTTCTACCTCTTTACCTGTCTTCTCCTGTGTTTCTTTAAGGGAGTTATTTATGTCCTCTATCATCATCATGAGAAGTGATTTTAGATCAAAAGCTTGCTTTTCTGGCCTGATGGTGTATCCAGGACTTGCTTTGGTGGAAGAATTGGGTTCTGATGATGCCAAGTAGTGTTGGTTTCTGTTGTTTATGTTCTTGTACTTGCCTCCTGCCATCTGGTTATCTCTAGTGCTACCTGCCCTCCCTTTATCTGAATGGAGCCTGTCCTTCCTGTGATCCTTGTTGTGTCAGATCTCCTCAGAGAGCAGCTGTCTCTGTGATTCTGTGATTCTGGGATCCTGTGATCCTGAGTTCCCGGGTGTGACAGAGCTCCTGGGAGTCAAGCTGCCTCTGTGACCCAGAAATCCTGGTGTGACTGGTGGAGAAGTTTGAGCCCAAGGACTGCTCAGGGCACTGGCCCAGATCAGACCAAAAGGAACCCTTTCCACTGGTCTGGCGGGGTTCCTGGGTCCCTCAGGATGATATATTCTAGTTCCATACATTTGCCTGCAAAACTCAGGATATCCTTAATAGCTGAGTAGTTATGAAAAAATCACATTTTCTGTATTCATTTTTCTGTCATGGCACAACTGGGTTGTTTCCAGCTTCTTGCTATCACAAATAAGGTCACTATGAACACAGTGGAACACGTGCCCTTGGTACATGGTGTGGCATCTTTTGGGTATATTCACAAGAGTGGTATTGCTGGGTTTTCACTTAGATCTGTTTCTGATTTTCTGAGGAACCTCCAGATTGATTTCCATAGTGGTTGTACTAGTTTGCAATCACACCAGCAATGGAGGAGTGTTCCTCTTTCTCCACATCCTCACTAACATGTGTTGTCACCTGAGGTTTTGATCTTAGTCATTCTGATTGGTGTGAGCTGGAATCTCAGGGTCATTTTGATTTGCATTTCTCTGATCACTAAGGTCTTTGAACATTTCTTTAGGTGCTTCTTAGCCATTCAAGATTCCTCTGTTGTGAATTCTCAGTTTAGTTTTATATCCCCTTTTTTGGTTGGGTTGTTTGGTTTTTTGGTGGTTAGCTTCTTGAGTTCTTTATAAATTTTGGATAGTAGCCCAATATCAAATGTGGGCTTAGTGAAGATTTTTTTCCCAATCTGGAGGTTGCTGATTTGTTTTATTTGTCTCCTTTTCCTTACAGAAGCTTTCCAGTTTCATGAGGTCCCATTTATCAATTCTTGATCTTAGAGTATGAGCCATTGGAGTTCTGTCTACGAAATTTCCCCCTGTGCCAATGAGTTCAAGGCTCTTTCCCACTTTCTCTTTTATTAGATTGAGTGTATCTGGTTTTATGTTGAAGTCCTTGATAAATTTGGATTTGAGCTTTGTGCAAGGTGTCAAATATGGGTCTATTTTTATTTTTCTACATACAGACAGACAGTTAGACCACCTCCATTTATTGAAGATGCTTTCTTTTTTTGATTTAATATTTTTTGCATCTTTGTCAAAGATCAGGTGTCCATAAATGTGTGGTTATATTTCTGGGTCTTAAATTCTATTCCATTGATCAACTTGTCTGTCTCTGTACCAATACCATGCAGTTTTTATCATTATTGTTCTGTAGTAAAGCTTTAGGTCAGGGATGGTGATTCACCCAGCTGTTCTTTTATTGTTAACTATTGTTTTCACTATTCTGGTTCTTTTCTCTTTCCAGATGAATTTTAGAATTGCTCTTTCCATGTCTTTCAAGAATTGTGTTGGGATTTTGATGGGGATTGCATTGTACCTGTAGATTTCCTTTGGTAAGATGGCCATTTTTGCTATATTAATTCTGCCAATCCATAAGCACCATGCATCTATCATATCACAATGGCCTAAGAACTATAGAACAAAAAGAAGCAAACTCATCCATAAGGAGTAGACTACAGGAAATCAACCAAATTGAAACCAAGAGAACAATACAAAGAATCAACAAAACCAAAGGCTGGTTCTTTGTGAGAATCAAGATAGATGAACCCCTAGCCAAACTAACTAAAGGGCCCAGAAACAGTATCCAAATTAACAAAATCAGAAATGAAAAGGGAGACATAACAACAGAAAATAAGGAAATTAAAAAAAAACCATCATATCCTACTACAAAAGCCTATACTCAACAAAACTGGAAAATCTAGACAAAATGGATGGTTTTCTAGACAAATACAACATACCAAAGTTAAATCAAGAACAGGTAAACTATCTAAACAGTCACAAGGACATAGAAGATGTACTGGATGGTTTTGTGTGTCAACTTGTCACAAGCTCGAGTTATCACAGAGAAGGAGCTTCAGGTGAGGAAATGCCTCCATGGAATTCAGTTGTAAGGCATTTTCTCAATTAGTGATCAAGGGGGAGGGCTCTTTGTGTGTGGTACCATCCCTGGGCTGGTAGTTTTCGGTCCTATAAGAGAGCAAGCTGAGCAAGCCAGGAGAAGAAAGCCAGTAAGTAACATTCATCCATGGCCTCTGCATCAGCTCCTGCTTCCTGACCTGCTTGAGTTCCAGTCCTAACTTCCTTTAGTGATGAACTGCAACATGGAAGAGTAAGCTGAATAAACCCTTTTCCTCCCAACTTGCTTCTTAGTCATGATGGTTTGTGCAGGAATAGAACCCCTGACTAAGGCAAAGATGTTATTTAAAACCTCCCAACCAAAAATAGCCGTGGGCCAGATGAATTCAGTGCAGAATTCTACCAGACCTTCAAGGAAGACTTGATACCAATATTCCTAAAACTATTCCATAAAATAGAAACAGAAGGAACACTATCTAATTCATTCTATGAAGCCACAATCTGATACCTAAACTACACAAGGACCCAACCAAAAGAGAGAACTTCAGACCAATCTCCCTTATAAATATCGATGCAAAAATACTCAATAATATTCTTGGAAACCGAATCCAAGAACACATCAAAACCATCATTCACCACAATCAAGTAGGCTTCATCTTAGGGATGCAAGGTTGGTTCAATATATGAAAATCCATTAACGTAATCCACTATATAAACAAACTCATAGAAAAATTTCACATGATCATCTCCTTTGATGCAGAAAAAGCATTCGACAAAATACAACACCCCTTCATGTTAAAAGTATTGGAGAGATCAGGAATTCAAGGCCAACACCTAAACATAATAAAATCAATTTACTGTGAACCAACAGCCAATTTCAAATTTAATGGAGACATACTTAAAGCAATCCCACTAAAATCGGGGACAAGATAAGGATGCCCTCTCTCCCCGTATCCATTAAATATAGTACTCGAAGTGCTAGCTAGAACAATAAGACAACAAAAAGACGTCAAGGGGATACACATTGGCAGAGAAGAAATAAGGGTATCACTATGTGCAGATGATATGATATTGTACATAAGCAACCCCAAAAATTCTACCAGAAACCTCCTCCAGCTGACAAACAACTTCAGCAAAGTGGCCAGATATAAAATTAACTCAAATAAACCTTCCTTTATACCAGTGATAAACAGGCTGAGAAAGAAATTAGGGAAACAACTCCCTTCATAATAGACACAAATAATATAAAATATCTTGGGTTAACTCTAACCAAACAAGTGAAGGACCTGTATGACAATAACTTCAAGTTTCTCAAGAGAGAAATCAAAGAAGATCATAAATTTTGATTTTTATTAATGTGTTTTTATGTGGGCATGGACATGGATAGAGGCCATGAAATTAGAAAATGAATTGTTATGGAAAGCACAGGCTTTACAGAAGGATAGTGTGGAAGGAAGTAAACACACATGGTCTGAAAGTGAGAATGGCACTGGGGATGGGGATAGAAAAGAATAGAAGGGTGGGGCTTTTGCTCATGGTGTTTCTTTAGCAATTGTGACCCTAGCTAAGATAATATGCTAAATAAAGATTGCATAACATCTTGTAAAGGAGGTTACTCAGCTTGAGAAAAAATATTTATTGGCTAGGAAAAAAGTAGAAGCTAGGACACATTTTTGTAAAGATTGGAAGGAGGGGAGATTTTTGTAGTGAGAAGGAACTGCCTGAAAAGAAGAGTAGATGTAGATAAGAAAGGAATCTCATGAAGACATCAACTTACTTGTAGAAAAACATTGCCTCTAAGAAAAGGAGTCCCTTTCCCTTATAGGCTAGAACACGGCTAAAGTGGAATGAAGCTGACATTGCCCATGCATAATAGTGTTATGCATCATTAAATTGAAGACTAAAATTACTTCTTTCATGAATGGAGCACCTCATTTCCCTGAAGCTTTTTGTATGTAGAACATTTACTTTGCCATGAAAGAAAAATATTTTTATTGACATTAACTACTTCAAATATACTATTTTTGCTTGAGTAATTTTATAACTTTACCATTTCTGATTTTATAGATAATTTGGAAAATTAGATAAAATATTGAATGAAAATATTAGATCCATGTTCTTAATCTACTTAAAATGGGTTGGATAATGATAAAACATATTTAGTAAGTTAGAAATATAACCACAAAGGTTGATTTCCAGCTACAAGTCTTTATAGTTTAAGTTTATTCAATATTAATAGTAGATTAAGAAAAACATCAAGAACTATAAAAATTATACTTATTATTTTAAGAAAATGACTTAAGTTATTTACTTTTAAAAGGAGATAAATAACACTTATTTTCTGCTTATTAAAAGAAGTCTTTGACATTAAGCATTAAAAAAGTCATAACTAAGTTCACAGAATTAAGAGAAAATATGAAATATATAAATAAAATATATAATATGAATATGAGAGTGTGTATGTGTGTTTGTTCCCTCTGTATCCAGGCATGGTATGGTACAAAGGTCCCTCATTTAAGTGTTAGAACAGAATAAACATGTGAGGTTATAATTATTTTATTGAGCTTTCTTATTTTATGACCCACTAATGGTTCATGAATCAGTTATATCGATGTATACTAAAAACAGAGCTTCAATGAGGTTTGTCTCTAAAATTATGTGTGTGTGTGTGTGTATATATATATATATATATATATATATATATAATTTTTTATTTTTACTGGATAGTTTCTTTACATTTCAAATGTTATCCCCTATCTCGATCCCCCCCTCTTCCTGGAACTCCCCTATCCCATTCCCCCTCCCCCTGCTTCTATTAGGGTGTTCTTCCACTCACCCACTAACTCCTGCCTCCCTGCCCTCGAATTCCCCTACACTAGGGCATGTATCAAGCCTTCATAGGACTATTGATGCCTGACAAGGCCATCTTCTGCTACATATGCGGCTAGAGCCATGGGTCCCTCCATGTGTACTCCTTGGTTGGTGGCTTAGTCCTTGGGAGCTCTGAGGGAGGGGTCTGGTTGGTTGATATTGTTGTTCTTCCTATGGGGTTGCAAAACTCTTCAGTTCCTTCAGTCCTTTCTCTAACTCCTCCATTGGGGACACATGCTCAGTCCAATGGGTGGATGCAAGCATCTGCTTTTGTATTTGTCAGGCTCTGGCAGAGACTCTCAGGAGACAGCTATATCAGGCTCCTTTCAGGAAGCACGTCTTGGCATCAACAATAGTGTCTAGGTTTGGTGACTGTATACAGGATGGATCCCCAAGTGGGGCAGTCTCTGGATTCAATATCTCCATAATTTGCTCCCATGAGGTTTTTATTATTTATTTTCCCTTCTTCTTTTCAAGACAGGGTTTCTCTGTATAGCCGTGGCTGTTCTGGAACTCACTCTGTAGACAAGGCTGGCCTCCAACTCAGAAATCTGCTTGTCTCTGCCTCCCAAGTGCTGGGATTAAAGGCGTGCGCCACCACTGCCCAGCTCCCATGAGTATTTTGTTCACCTTTCTAAGAAGGAACAAAGCACCCACACTTTGCTCTTTCTTCTTCTTGAGCTTCATGTGGTCTGTGAATTGTATCTTGGATATTCAGAGCTTTTGGGCTAATATCCACTTGTTAGTGAGTGCATACCGTGTGTGTTCTTTTATGTGTGTTGGGTTACTTCACTCAGGATGATATTTTCAAGTTCCATCCATTTACCTAAGAATTTCATGAAGTCATTGTTTTTACTAGCTGAGCAGTATTCCATTGTGTAAATGTACCACATTTTCTGTATCCATTACTCTGTTGAAGGACATGTGGGTTGTTTTGAGCTTCTGACTATTATAAATATGGCTGCTATGAAGATAGCGGAGCATGTGTCCTTGACATATGTTGGAAAATCTTCTGGGTACATGCCCAGGAATGGAATAGCTGGGTCCTCAGGTAATATTATGAATGCAAAAGGCCATGTATTTAGTTCCCAGTCTTAGTATACACTTACAATAAACCACAAAAGTATAATATTTTTTATTATGGAGAAGGAATTGAAAATGTATTTGTAACCAACTGGCAGTGTGTATATAATTTTCTAAATTACTTTTAGTTTCTAATGTAAATTGCTGAACTTCTAAGCTTGAATGTATCTTACTACTAGCTACTCAATATCAGGTTTATTTTACTTTCTTCACATTTTTGTCTGAAATTACTAAAAAAAATTAACCTGATGGAATCAGTTAACATTTGTCCTGAGCTAATAAAACTGAAAGCTCAACTTTTCCTTTTTTGCATATATACTTTACTTACCTTTCAAATGTTTTCACCTTTGCATGTCTCCCCCTTCAGAAATTCCCTATTCTACCCCCCTTCTTCCTGCCTCTATAAGGGTGCTCCCCCACCCACCAACACACTCCCATCTTTCCTCTCTAGCATTCCCTTACACTTGGGCATCTAACACCCTCAGTCCCAAGGGCTTCTCCTCCTACTCCCACTGATGTCTAACAAAGCCATCCTCTGACACGTATGTGGCCAGCACCATGGGTCTCTCTATGTATATTCTTTGGTTGGTGGTCCTGTCTCCAGGGGCTCCAGGAGTTCTGGCTAGTTGACACTGTTGCTTTTGGGCTAATAACTATGTATCAGTAAGTACATACTGTGATTGTTCTTTTGTGACTGAGTCACCTCACTCAGGATGATTTTTTCAAGTTCCATCCATTTGCCAGAGAATTTCATGAAGTCATTGTTTTTAATAGCTGAGTAGTATTCCATTGTGTAAATGTACCACATTTTCTGTATCCATTCCTCTGTGGAGGGACATCTGGGTTGTTTCCAGCTTCTGGCTATTATAAATATGACTGCTATGAACATAGTGAAGCATGTGTCTTTATTACATGTTGGGGCATCTTCTGGGTATATGCCCAGGAGTGGTATAGCTGGGTTCTCAGGTAGTATTATGTTCATTTTTCTGAGGGTCTGCCACACTGATTTCCAGAGAGATTGTACCAGCTTGCAATCTCACCAGCAATAGAGGAATGTTCCTCTTTCTCCACATCCTTGCCAGCATCTGCTGTTACTTGAGATTTTGATATTAGTCATTTGACTGGTGTGAGGTAGACCCTCAGGGTTGTTTTGATTTGCATTTACCTGATGACTAATGATGTTGAACATTTCTTTAGGTGCTTTGCAGCCCTACAAGTTTCCTAAGTTGAGAACTCTGTTTAGCTTTATTTCCCATTTTTTAAATAGGGTTATTTGTTTCTCTGTTGTCTAACTTCTTGAGTTCTTTGTATATATTGGATATTTGCCCTCTATCGGATGTAATTTGGTAAAGATCTTTTCCCAATCTGTTGGTTGCCATTTTGTCCTATTGACAGTGTCCTTTGCCTTAGATAAGCTTTGCAATTTTATGAGGTCCCATTTATATATTCTTGCTCTTAAAGCATAAGTCATTGGTGTTCTATTCAGGACATTTTCCCCTGTGCCCATGTCTTCAAGACTTTCGCCCCACTTTCTCTTCTATTAGATTAAGTGTATTTGGTTTTATGTGGAGGTTCTTGATCCATTTGGACTTGAGCTTTGTACAGGGAGATAGGAATGTATCAGTTTTCATTCTTGTACATGTTGACCCCCAGTTGAACTGGCACCATTTGTTAAAAATGCTGTCTTTTTTCCACTGAATGGTTTTTAGCTCCTTTGTCAAAGATAAAGTGACTGTAAGTGTGAAGTTTCATTTCTGGGTCTTCAAATCTATTCCATTGATCTAACTGCCTGTCATTGTACCAATACCATATAGTTTTAATCACCATTGCTCTGTATTAGCGCTTGAGATCAGAGATCTTGATTCCCCCAGAAGTTGAAGGCTCTCTTTTAAAAGTTGAGATTTCCTGTTCTTAAATTTTGATATGTACTGTGGATTAACTGCATAGTATTTTATGTTGTTGACAGTCACATAGTAAGGATTCCTTTTTTTTTTTTTTAACTGTTTTCACAAACATGCAGCTTTATTCCCCATTTCTACCCCAAAATGGTTTGGATAGAATTTTATATATTAATTTAATCTTCCAATAGTTGTCAAGTAGATTAAGTCTCTTGACCTACTCTGGGTCTAAACAATAAATCTGAACACTATATCAGAAAATAACTCCAGTTCTGTGAACAAAAGTTACACAAACGAGAGTAAGTGCCCCATCGTAAGGATTAGTATTGCTACTGTTCATGAGTAAATTCAATTTAAAAAGTAAGTATAAAGGTTTGTTTTATTTTATTTAATTAATTTTAACAAGTCACCTTATTCCTTCCCCTGTTGACTTAGCATTTGAAGAGGCTTAGACAGACAAGGACCACTTAAGTTCATACTTTAAGGTCAGACTTGGCAACAAGAAAGTGTCAAACAAGAACAGCAGAGGTTCAGTACAGTGGACAATCATCTGTCCTATCTAGGTATAAAATACAAGGAAAAACTAATGAGTGTTAAAATCAATGTACCCCCTTGAAACTCCTTGTTTTATCTATCTCTTGTTTACTTGATAGCACCTTTAGTAGAGCTTGCAAAAATGAAGAAAAGCATTGTCTAATTTAATTTTCAATTAAAGAATAATTTTCATTGTGTAACCCAATAGTGAATAGTAAAGCTAACAGGAAAAACAAAATTAAACACCTAAAAAAAAAAATCTACTGTTGATTACTTTTCTTGGAAGTTAAAAATTATTTGTTTTTTTCCCCTTTGAATCCTGACATAAAATATGCATAGGCCAACTGATACTAGTTCACATGTTATTATAAAGTAAATAGGTAAAGAATTCTGTTTCTACTTATCATTATTATTTGTAGTGGGCAACTGCATTGCTCTGTTTTCATTCTTCATATCAGAGGGTAGACTTAGATCTTTGGTTTTCTAGCAATGTTTTGGGGGTCCTATAAATAAAAGCTGATTTAGTTTTCCATATAATTATCATTTGGGTTATGTTTTTGAATGTTTCTTAAACATTTGAAAGATTTCTGTTCTTAATTGCTTATAGAAATCCTTTGATCTCTGCCATTTTATGATTCATTTTTTTGATTCCTGTGATTGAGCCAGACCCAAGAGTTGTGACCCAAGTTGTGTGTTTTGCACATCTGAACCTGTCTACACTAGAGGATTTTTGTAGCTCACCATCTTCCCATTTTTACTTGACATTCAATTCTTTTCTAAAACTTAGTTCTGTGTTTATCTTTTTCATATATGAAGAGATATATAAACTGGGATAGGAAAAGCTCTCTTTGAGTGGTTGGAATGTGTCAACATTACTTATGACATGCTCACTGGTTTTCATTATCCTTAATTGTTGTGTTTGAGGAATTGCAATTTCTCATTCTTCCAGAGGCTAGGCATGGGAGGAAGAGAAAATTAGAGTGGTAGGATTCTAGAGCATCCATGAAGGGGAAACACAACCTTCACAGACACTAAACACAGAGAAATTTAAGACCAATGTCACCAAATATTCTTTCAAGAAAAATTACACATTACAAATTTTAAATGAAAAGACACTATAAGCTATCTAAACAAACACCTCCCCTGAATAATGCATAAATATTAGCTACTTGCTTAGAGTTCTAGGCTTTCCAAGCAATGCATGCCTTTGTCTTCTAACATGAATAACATCTCTCCAATCCATCTTTGAGTTCTTGAATGAGTCTTACTAAACACTTACATATGGACCTATTATGTAACTTTGAATAAAATCATTCAATTGATTTAAAACAATAATAAAAAGCTGACTGCTACTAGGAGCTATGTTGTCAACATGACAACATCATAAGTGACTCATTGTCGTAGACAAGGATTTGTTTTGTTCCTGTTGTTGTTGGTATTTTTTTTTTTCTTTCTTACTTTATCTACAACTTAGTTCTTGGCAGTATACTATAGAAACCTCCCTGAACAAAAATGCACTTAAGCAACATCTCACAGACCCTCAATTACTTAAGCAGCAAACAAATTCATTGGCTGTTCACAGCTTATCTAGAAGTTTTAGAGGACTTTAATGAGACTCTCATGTATAGATCTTGAGATTGTTAGACTTTCCTTTAGATGCTGTTCCAAGGCACTTTCATAGTTTTCACTATCCAGGAAACAACAAAAGTTAATATATTTGTATGTATTGCTGTGGCAGGTCAGCTCACTTGTTTTTTCCTCCACTGAGGACATGTTTTCATTTTAAACAGTAGAAAATACAAAGGAAGCAGTCATGCTTTAGTGTGTTAACCATATTCATTGTAACATCATCTTATAATAATTGCTTGCTTTTTGAAGTAATTATTAATGTATTTTTTGGGGGTAATGGGGGTTCAGGTTTAAAATTTCCTGTGCCTGACACAAAGTGACTGAATTTAGGAATACTGAATATCTGAGCACTGTTACTCTCAAGGGTACAATTGCCAAGCACGCCTAGGCATCTGAAAGTTAGAAAGAATGTGTTTATGATCCAACAAGTACTTTCAAAGCTATGTAGAAATAGCCAATAGCTTATCATGTTACAATTTTCTAAAATACAAAATTGATGATGTTTTTGAGAAATGAGTGTTGGTCTCAAGATGTTTATTTATTTTATATAGCTCATATAAAAAGTTTCCTAATTGTATTTTCCCACATCAATCATGAGATCTGTTGTCTAACACAAATAAGAATGACTCTTAAATAGTTTTGCTCTTCCTAATCTGGAGAACAAGACCTTACCCCCTGGTACTCAGCCTGTTGACATAAATAGCAGAAGCATTGTCATGTTAAAATGAGAATCATCTCTTATTATGCAGGACAAGTTGCCTGGGGCATGTGACCTTGGATGTAACCACTCCTTTAGCCTTTATTACTCTGCCCCCTAGACCTCAGTAGGTGGCATTGCAGTCTAAAGCACTGAGGTTTTGTCTTGTGTTTTCTCCATGAAAATTGTGTCCAAAGTTCAATGTGATTCATTTCAAGTTGCATTTATATAATGGATTCTATGGTTGTTCTCTTTAAAAATAAAAGGAAAGGAAAGCATAGATAGCATTAAGAAATGTTTGTAGTCATTATTTCTAAAGCTTATTACAACATCTTCTAAAGCATAGATAGAACAGGTTTCTTTCTTAACAAATGTTAGTTTTCATTTCTTACAGCTAGTCTGTCTGTGTTAATATCTGTAGAAAAGAAACTGAGCCTGTGTTGATAAGAGTGACCTTGTAGTGCTGCCTTATATATACCAGGATGCTTTCTCAGGAACTATCCAACTACAAACATATTATGAAGGTTATCACCATACAGTATAATTAAAGTCTGGGACTATTTCAGTTAGACATGTCAACAGGATAGCTACTCTTTGCAATGAAAATTGTTAGTGTTTTATTGAAATAAAATTTTGTAAGACTGACAATATTTTTCTTTTTTGACCCATGGATGCAGTTCAAATCTTAAAGGGTATAAGCGGTAGTTTGTTGTGGAACCATTTCAAGTGACCCTAGCCAGGATCACAGGTTGAAAGGTCAGCTCCAGAACTTTGAGATACTCCAGCAGGGTCCCCTTCCCCTTCTAAGCACACAGAAGAAACAGGTTAGAAAGCACAGTAGGCTTGGAGGGAGGGGCTGATTAAGCCCCTGCTACCTCCTTCCCTAAAGACCAATCAGTTTAAAAGTCACACTGTTTTGCCATTGTACCTAATGGTAGCTGCTCTAAAATCCTATTTAAGGTCCCTGAATGGGCTCTGGGGGGTCGCTCTCCCACCTTGGTATGTAGAGCGGCCTCAGCATGCTGATGAATCAATAAATTTCTCTTGCATTCTGCATCAATCCCTGACTTCCTGTGTCCATTCAGAGGGTCTTCGGTAAGTTAAGACTCCCCAGAGTCTTACAAGGTCACTCCAAAGATCATATTCTAGCATTTTCGTGAATTTATCTATTTTTACAGAAAAAGAAAAGTGGTCAAGGTAAATTTGAAAAGCATTGGTGGTACATCAGAGAGGTGACTGTAGGATTGTAGACAAAGATTTTCAATAAGCCTTAGATGATATCTGATAATAGTTTTAGCTTCTGGGTTGATGGAACTTAGGGGTCTACTAAGTTAATACAATTCCAAAGATTTTTACTATGAGTCACAGGATGTTAGTTCTGACACAGAGATGGGAAAGGAATGGCTACTTAGGGGCTAAAGCCCGCTCAAGATGAGGTAATTAGCCCTGGACCTGCAACACTCCAACCACCCCGCATTACTACACTTTTAATTAACCAGACTTTGGAAACACAGTTTCTTTCCAGTAATTCTTGTTCATAGATCATCTTGTAAAAATAACAGGACAATAACACACACACACATACACACACACACTCAGACACAAATGTAGACCTTTGGTTACTCTAAGAAAACACATCTCTAGTAATGAGTTTTCTGGTGCTCTTAAAGCAGTTCAGCCCTCCTTCAGAATTCTGTCATTCTTATCTTGCACTCTTTGCTTGATGGCCCCTTCAAGGTTCTACTCCAGTGTTCTTTCTTAGAAAACCCCTCATGGTGGTCCCTTTGACCAGGATCTACCCCCAGTATGGTTTTCTTATTATTCTCTAATTGCCTGCTGGCTCTATGGCTCCTCACACCTCTGGCGAATTAGGATGCTGAGGACACTGATCAAACAGCCTGCAAGGCACAGAGAAGTACCCAGAGCCCCCTGTGGAGTCCACACTTCAGGGTGCCTATTGTTTCTGAAGGATCCTTGAGGCAAACACAATTCTTCCACCTTCTCCATGTGATGTTCTAAGTGGAACAAACCAAAACCATGGGAAAGGAAATTGGTCCCCAAAGTTGTATCTCAGTTCTCAGACAAAAAGGAAAGCATTTCTGCATACTTAGTAGGGTTCAGGTTATCAAGCCCCTGTAGTCCTGGATGTTTATAATTAGAGACCTGTATCTGCTGGAAGGCCTTAGAAATCAGTTACAATCATCTTCCCATTTATAAGATCCAAGTCACATATACAACACTGCAAAGCCAAGTTAAACATAAACAAGAACAAAACCATTGACTTATTTTGTGCAGCCCAGGAGGTACATGTGCTTCTGCATTTGTATGGAGTCTAGAAGAGAGCTTGCTAGAGTCTATTCTCTCCTATCATGAGAGTTGCAGAGATCAAACATAGATTTTGAGGCTTGAAATCAAGTGCCTTTATATACTGCATCATCTTGCTGGCTGAAAAGGCTACCTTTTCTTCTTAATTTTTTATTAGTTTATTCACTTTATATTCTAATTTCAGCAGCCTCTCCTCTCTCCTCCACCCCCCCAACCCTACCCTTACTAATCATTCCTCCATTACCTCCTCCCCTTCTTCTCAGAGAAGGTGGAAATCCCCCATTGGTTACTACCCTGCTGGGAAGTTCAAGTTGCATTAGGACTAAGGGCATCCTCTCCTACTGAGGCACAACCAGGCAGGTCAGCTAGGGAAAAGGGATCCAATGGCAGACAACAAAGTCAGAGACAGCTTCTACTCCGATTGTTAGAAGAACCACATGAAGACCAAGCTGCACATCTGCTACAAATGTATGGGGGGAGGGGCTAGGTCCAGAGCCCATAGATGCTCTTTGGTTGGTGGTTTAATCTCTGTAAGCACCCATGGGCAGAGGTTAGTTGTCTCTGTAGGTTTTCTTATGGTATACTAGACCTGTCTGACTTGCTTAATCCTATCCCCCACTCGTCTGAAAGATTCCTGAGCTCTGGAAAAGGCTACTTTTTAGCCTGCTTCCATGATAGTAAATAAGAATCCTTTCTTGTCCACCTCAGGGTCTTCCTGTTGTATTCTGCCTATTACTTATTTAATGAGAGATTTATAGTGCTAATTATACAGTGCTAAGGCCATATTTGAAGTTTAGACCCTTAACATGTTTCTCTCTAAGTACATACATGTACACAGGTAGAAAGGAGCAGTTTACACTGCTCATTAGTGCTTGGAAATCAGACCACCCTTTAATGTGGTAACTGACAAACAGAGTAGCTAACCAATAAATCTACATAACTAGTTTTCTCAGTAATGTGATTGATCTCTCTGGTAGCTAGTTTGTATATGTCTTTCCTTCCATGTCTCACAGAGGCATGTTTGGGTAGCTCTTGCAATAGAACTAGGGTTTTCTTAAGTATGAAACCATTCCCAGAACACAGATTATTGCCAGCTGCTTTGTTGTCAGTCTATGTAATATTCTTTTTTTGCTATTGGTCTCTCAATATGCAGGTAGGGGATTAAAGTAAATCATTTAATCTATGCAACATGTCACTCAATACTATATTTTGGAAATTGTTTCCACAGGAGCAGCAGTCAAAGCAGCCAGTCTGAGATATTGACACTATAGAAAAGAACTGTCAACTCACTCTTTATATTGATCCAGCTCTTCTCTACAAGTACAGACTCTTCTCACTACCACAGCCTGCAAGAGGTGCCTGCTGAGCTTGCTAAATTGCTGTGTAAATTATTTATTACTTGGACACATTGTAAAGATCTTGTTTCTTCTTGTTGGACTTAGTTGTGCTTTCTAGGGTCTCATAGGTATTGAAAGGTTTCAGAAGATATATCGAGCTCTTGGCTTCCTATATTGCAGATATGTGCTGCCTAGCTAGTATTATCCTTTCATTTAAATGTGGGTTCTTAATTTTGAATTATTGCCTATAGAAGACGTCAACATTTGTATGCATAGAGGCCACACTGAGGACCAAACAGTCTGGCAATTTTGAGCCTAGTACTGGGCAATTAGCACACTTTAAAAGTAAAACTTGTCCTCTTTCCTTGAGGTTAGACCAATCAGTCTCTTGCTACATATGTGCCAGGGGCCACTGACCAGCCCATGTATGATACTGCTGCTGGCTTAGTCTTTGGGTGTTCCCAGGAGTCCGGGTTAGTTGATAACTGTTGCTCTTCCTATGGGATAGTCATTCCTTTCAGCTCCTTCAATCCTTTCCCCTAACTCTTCTATAGTGTTCCCCTACCTCAGTCCAATGGTTGATTGTAAGTATCTGCATCTGTCTCAGTCAGCTGCTAATAGAGCCTCTCAGATGACAGCCATGCTAGGCTCCTGTCTGGAAGCACAATACGGCATCAGTAATAGTGTCAGGTTTTGGTGCCCACCCTTGAGATAAATCCCAAGTTGGTATGGTCACTAGATGGCTTTTCCTTCAGTCTCTGCTCCATTTTCGTCCCTAAATTTCTTTTAGTCAGGAACCATTTTGGATCAAAAATTTGAAGGTAGGTTGGTGACCCCATCTGTCTATTGGGGGCCCTGTCTATCTACTGGAGGTGGGCTCTTCAGGTTTCATCTCACTACTGTTGGGTATTTATCTAAGGTCATCTCCATTGAGTTCTGGGAGCCTCTCACATTCCAGTCCTCTAGGACTTTCTAGAGGTTATGCCTCCCCCCATCCCTTGCAGCTGCATGTTTCCATTCATTCTTCTGACTCCTCTGGGCTTCTCTCCTGTTTCCCCCCCACCTCAAACATGTTCCAGCCCCCTTTTGACTTTTTCTCTCCTCTCCCACCCAGGTCTCTCCTCTCAGCCTCCCATGATTAAGTTGTTCCCTCTTCTAAATGGATTTCAGCATCCTTAATTGGTCTTTCTTTCTTGTTAAACTTCTTATTGTCTCTGGGTTGTATGATAGGTATTCTATATTTTTTGGCTAATATCCACTTATCAGTAAATATATACCATGCACTTCTTTTTGGGTCTGGGTAACATCACTCAGGATGATATTTTCTATTTCTACCCATTTGCCTTCAAAATTCATGATATTCTTGTTTTTAATAGCTGAACAGTATTACATTGTGTAAATGAACCACATTTTCCATATTCATTCTTTGGTTGAGAGATATCTGGGTTATTTCCTGTTTCTGGCTATTACTAATAAGTCTGCTATGAACATAGTGGAGCACATGTCCTTGTGGTATGATGGAACATCTTTGGGGTATATGCCCAGGAGTGGTATAGCTGGGTCTTCAAGTAGAATTATTTCCAATTTTCTGAGGAATTGCCAGATTGATTTCCAGAGTGGTTGTACCAGTTTGGAATCCCACCTACAATGAAGGAGTGTCTAATCCTATAGAAATTTGATGGCCCAGGAAAGGAGGATTCAGGGGGAAACAAGGAGGAGCAGTGGGGGGAGCTGGGAATGGGTGGGTTGGGTGGGAGGGGGGAGCATCCTCTCAGAGGCAAAGGGGAGGAAGGATGGAATGAAAAACTCTTGGAGGGGGGACTGGGAAAGGTGGCAACATTTGGAATGTAAATAAATAAAACAATAATAATAAACAAACAAAAATCCCCATAAGTGGAAAAATGATATGAATAAGCAATTTCTAGAAAGTACAGGCAATAAATCCTGGGTAAGCATGCATAAATCAGCTTGTAATTCAACAAATATAAAGTAAAGATTATTCTTCATGCATTGTTAATAAACATTTAATGTTTATTAACACAAAATTTTTAAAGAAGTAAAACTTGTGAAGTACTGCAAAATATAGTTACTGAGCAATGAGAGGAGTGTGGTAGTTCTTCTTGAGAAATTTGTATCAGACAAAATGTACCTATTTAATCCACTTGAGCTAACATAGCATTAGCACTCAGAAAAAATTATGGAAAAAAATGGTTTGTTATGAATGATTCAGTTTCATTTAAGATTTTTTGGTGATGTTTTGTGGGGCAGAATGTTTTTGATATTCATAATTTTTTTTAATTTTATTTTTGATACTTTATTTACATTTCAAATGTTTTTCCCCTCTCCAGGTCTCTCCTTTGGAAACCCCCTATCTCATACACCTACTCCCTGCAGCTATGAGGGTATTACCCCACCCAACCACTCACTCCTGTCTTCCCTCCCTGACATTCCCCTATCCTGGGGCATCTAACACTCTCAGAAACAAGGGCCTCTCCTCCCACTGATGGCCAACAAGGCCCTCCTCAGCCATATGTGTGGCCAGCACCAATAGGTCCCTCCATGTGTATTCTTTGATAGGTGATCCAGTCTCTGGGAGCACCAGGAAGCCTGAACAGTCGACACAGTTGCTCCCTCCCCATGGGGATTCAAACTCCCTCAGCTCCTTCAGACCCTTCTCAAACTCCTCCATCTAGTACCCCATGCTCAGTCCAACAGTTGCTGTGAATTGAATCATAGGTGTTCTGAACTTTTGGGCTAATATCCGCTTAGCAGTGAGTATATACCTTGTTTGTTGTTTTGTGACTGAGTTACCTCACTCAGGATGAGGATGTTATTTTCAAGTTCCATCCATTTGTCTGTGAATTTCATGAAGTCACTGTTTTTAATAGCTGAATAGTATTCCATTGTGTAAATGTACCACATTTTCTGTATCCATTACTCTGTTGAAGGATATCTGGGTTGTTTCCAGCTTCTGGCTATTATAAATATGACTGCTATGAACATAGTGGAGCATGTGTCTTCATTACATGTTGGAGCATCTTCTGAGTATATGCCCCGGAGTGATATAGCTGAGTCTCAGGTAGTATTATGTCCAGTTTTCTGAGGGTCTGCCAAACTGATTTCCAGAGTGGTTGTACCAGCTTGCAATCCCACCAGCAATGGAAGAGTATTGCTCTTTCTCCACATCCTCACCAACATCTGCTGTCACCTGAGTATTTGATCTTAGCCATTCTGACTGGTGTGAGGTGGAATCTTAAGGTTGTTTTGATGTTCATTTCCCTGATGACTAAGGATGATGAACATTTCTTTAGATGCTTCTCAGCCTTCAAGTTTCCTCAGTTGAAAATTCTCTGTTTAGCTCTGTTCTCCATTTTTTCTTTCTTTTAGGTTTTTCAAGACAGGGTTTCTCTGTGTAGCCCTGGATGTCCTGGAACTCACTCTGTAGACCAGACTGGCCTTGAACTCAGAAATCCACCTGCCTTTGCCTCCCAAGTGCTGGGATTAAACGTGTGGGCCACCACTGCCCATCCTGTTCCCCATTTTTTGATAGGGTTATTTGTTTCTCTGGAGTCTGACTTTTTGAGTTCTTTATATATATTGGATATTAGCCCTCTATCAAACGGAAGATTGGTAAAGATCTTCTCTTAATCTGTTGGTTGCCGTTTTCTCTTATTAACAGTTTCCTTTGCCTTACAGAAGCTTTGCAGTTTTATGAGGTCCCATTTGTTGATTGTTGATCTTTGAGTTTAAGCCATTGGTGTTCTGTTCAGGAACTTCCCCCCTGTGCCCATGTGTTTGAGAATTTTCCCCAATTTCTCTTCTATTAGATTCAGTGTATATGGCTTTATTTGGAAGTCCTTGATCCACTTGAACTTCAGCTTTCTACAGAGAAATAAGAATGGATCAATTTGCATTCTTCTACATGTTGACCTCCAGTTAAGCTAGCAACATTTGCTGAAAATGCTGTCTTGTTTCCACTGGATGGTTTTAGCTCCTTTGTCAAAGATCAAGTAACCATATGTGTGGGTTCATTTCTGGGTTTGCAGTTCTATTCCATTGATCTACCTGCCTGTCACTGTACCAAAACTATGCAGTTTTATCCCTACTGCTCTGTAGTACAGCTTGAGGTCTTTGATGCTGATTCCTCCAGAAGTTCTTTTATTGTTGAGAATAGTTTTTGCTCTCCTGTTTTTTTTTTTTGTTTTGTTTTTGTTGTTGTTGTTGTTATTCCAAATGAATTTGAGAACTGCCCTTTCTAAATCAATGAAGAATTGAGTTGGAATTTTGATGAAGATTGCATTGAATCTGTAGATTGCTTTTGGCAAGATGGCCATTTTTATTCTATTAATCCTGTCAATCCATGAGAATGGGAGATCTTTCCACCTTCTGAGGTCTTCTTTCGATTTCACTCTTCAGAGACTTGAAGTTCATGTCATACAGATTTTCACTTGTTTGGTTAGAGTCACACCCAGACACTTTATATTGTTTGGGACTATTGTGAAGGGTGTCATTTCCCTAATTTCTTTCTCAGCTTGTTTATTCTTCGAATATAGGAAGGCTACTGATTTGTTTGAGGTAATTTTATATCCAGCCACTTTGATGAAGTTTTTTTATCAGCTATAGCAGTTCTCTGGTGGAGTTTTAAGGGTCACTTAAGTATATGATCATATCATCTGCAAAGAGTGATATTTTGATTTCTTCCCTTCCAATTTGTATCCCTTTGACCTCCTTTTGTTGTCTAATTGCTCTAGCTAGAACTTGAAGTACTATATTTAATAGATAGGTAGAGAGTGGGCAGGCTTGTCTAATCCCTGATTTTGGTGGGAATGCTTCAAGTTTCTCTCCATTTTGTTTAATGTTGGCTACTGGTTTGCTGTATATTGCTTTTACTTACTATGTTTAGTTATAGGCCTTGAATTCCTGACTTTTCCAAGACTTTTATCATGAAGGGATGTTGAATTTTTTCAAATGTTTTTTCATCATCTAATGAAATGACCATGAGGTTTTTTGTTTTTTTTTTTTTTTTTGAGTTGGTTTATGTAGTGGGTTACATTGATGGATTTCTGGATACTAAACCATCCCTGCATACCTGGGATGAAGCCTACTTGATTGTGATGAATGGTCATTTTGATGTGTTCTTTGATTAGGTATGCAAGAATTTTATTGGGTTTATTTGCATCAATATTCATAAGGGAAATTGGTCAGAAGTGTTCTTTCTTTGCTGGGTCTTTGTGAGATTTTAGTAACAGTGTAATGGTGGCCTCATAGAATGATTTGGGTAGTGTTCCTTCTGTTTCTATTTTGTGGAATAGTTTGAAGAGAATTGATATTACGTCTTCTTTGAAGGTCTGATAGAAGTCTGCACTAAACCCATTTGGTCCTGGGAATTTTTTGGTTGGGAGACTTTTAATGACTGCTTCTTCTATTTCTTTAGGGGTTATGGGACTATTTAGATGGTTTATCTGATCCTGACTTAGCTTTGGTATTTGTTATATGACTAGAAAATTGTCCATTTCATCCAGGTTTTCCAATTTTGTTAAGTTTAGGCTTTTGTAGTAGGATCCGATGATTTTTTTAAATTTCCTCAGATCTTGTTGTTATATCTTCCTTTTCATTTCTGATTTTTTTTTAATTTGGGTACTGTCTCTGTGCTCTCTGGTTAGTCTGGCTAAGGGTTTATCTATCTTGTTGATTTTCTCAAAGAACCAGCTCCTGGTTTTGTTGGTTCTTTGTATAATTCTTTCTGTTTCTACTTGGCTGATTTCAGTCCTGAGTTTGATTATTTCTTGCCTTCTACTCTTCTTGGGTGTATTAGCTTCTTTTTGTTCTAGGGCTTTCAGGTGTGTTGTTAAGCTCCTAGTGTATGCTTCTTCCAGTTTAATTTTGGATGCACTCAAGGCTATGCATTTTCCTCTTAACATGGCTTTCATTGTGTCCCATAAGTTTGGGTATGTTGTATTTTCATTTTCATTAAAGTCTAGGAAGTCTTTAATTTTTTCTTTATTTCTTATTTGACCAAGTTATCATTGAGTAGATCATTGTTCAGCTTCCATGTGTATGTGGGCTTTCTGTTGTTCTTTCTTGCCATTGAAGTCCAGCCTTAATCATCTGATAGGAGGCATGGGATTATTTCAATCTTCTTATATCTGTTGAGATTTGTTTTGTGACCAATTACATGGTCAATTTTGAAGAAAGTACCATGAGGTGCTGAGAAGAAGGTGTATTCGTTTGATTTAGGATAAAATGTTCTATAGATATCTGTTAAATCCATTTGGTCCATAACATCTGTTAGTTTCACTGTGTCTCTGTTTATTTTGTATTTCTAAGATCTGTCCATTGATGACAATGGGGTGTTGAATTCATCCACTATTATTGTGTGAGGTGCAAAGTGTGCTTTGAGTGTTAGTAAAGTTTGTTTTATGAATGTGGGTGCCCTTGCATTTGGAGCATAGATTTTCAGAATTCAAAGTTCTTCTTTGTAGATTTTTCCTTTAATGAGTATGAAATGTCCTTCCTTATCTATTTTGATGACTTTTCCTTGAAAGTTGATTTTATCAATATTAGAATGGCTACTCCAGACTGTTTCATGGGACTATTTGCCTGGAAAATTGTTTTCAAGCCTTTTACTCTGAGGTAGTGTTTGCCTGTAACCCTGAGGTGTGTTTCCTGTATGCAGCAAAATGCTGGGTCCTGTTTATGTATCTAGTCTGTTTGTCCTTGTCTTTTTTGGAGAGAATTGAGTCCATTAATGTTAAGAGATATTAAAGAATAGTGATTTTTGCTTCCTGTTATTTTCCATGTTATTTTTATGTTTGTTTGGCTATCTTCTTTTGGGTTTGTTGAAAGATTACTTTCTTGCTTTTTCTACCATATAATTTGCCTCCTTGTGTTGGCATTTTTCATCTATTATCTTTTGTAGTGCTGGGTTTGTGGAAACATACTGTGTAAATTCGGTTTTGTCATAGAATACCTTGGTTTCACCATCTATGGTAATTGAGAGTTTTGCTGGGTATAGCAGCTTGGCCTGGCAGTTGTGTTCGTTTAGGGTCTGTGGGAGATCTGCCCAGGGTCTTGTAGCTTCCATAGTCTCTGGTGAGAAGTCTGGTGTAATTCTGTTAGGTCGGCCTTTATATGTTACTTGACCCTTTTCCCTTACTGCTTTTAATATTCTTTCCATGTCTTGTGCACTTGGTGTTTTCACTATTATGTGAAGGAAGGAATTTCTTTTCTAGTCCAATCTATTTGGAGTTCTGTAAGCTATTTGAATGTTTATATTCATCTCTTTCTTTAGGTTAGGGAAGTTTTCTTCTATTATTTTGTTGAAGATATTTACTGGCCCTTTAATTTGGGAATCTTCACTCTCTTCTATACCTATTATCCTTGGGTTTGGTCTTCTCATTGTGTCCTGGATTTTCTGTATGTTTTGGGTTGGAAACTTTTTGCATTTTGCATTTTCTTTTACTTTTGTGTCAATGTTTTCTATGATATCTTTCGTACCTGAGATTTTTTCTTCTTTCTCTTGTATTCTGTTGGTGATGCTTGCATCTATGAGTCCTGATTTTTTTCCTAGGGTTTTTATCTCCAGGATTGTCTCCCCTTGTGATTTCTTTATTGTTTCTATTTCCATTTTTAGATCTTGGATGGTTTTGTTCATTTCCTTCACTTGATTGATTTTGTTTTCCTTTATTTCCTCTTTATGGGCTTCTAGCTGTTTTTCTGTGTTCTCATGTATTTCTTTGAGGGAGTTTCCTTCTTAGAGTCTTCTATCATCAACATGAGAATTGATTTTAAATCTGAGTCTTGCTTTTCTGGTGTGTTGGGGTATCCAGCACTCACTGTGGTTGGAGAACTGGGATCTGATGATGCCAGGTTGCCTTAATTTCTGTTCCTTATGTTCTTGCCCTTTCCTTTAATTATCTGGTTATCTCTTGTTTTAGTTGGTCTTGCTCTCTCTGAGTGTGACTTGTGCTTCCTGCAAGCCTTTGTGTTAGTACTCCTTAGAGACCAGCTTTCTCTGAGAGGAACTTGGGTTTGGGGAGCTGTGGTACAAGGTTTGCTCTGGGGTGCTGAAAAAAAAAACAGAAAGTTTCTGTGCCCAGCAGTTTCTTTGTACTTATGCCCTGATGGCTCTGCAAGGATACCTCTTGGTCTTAAATCTTTATAGGAAGGAATGTATTCTGTCCAGCTGACAGGGCAGTTTGCAGCATATTGTAATAGCTTGCTTTTAACTGTCTTAAGTTCATACATATGCATGTGTATGCACATGTACCTGCAAACCCATGTATATTAACACACATAATATGTAGTACAGATTCATCTCTAACAATTTACTCTACTCTTCTATCAGGTTTTCATATTGGTAACTCAGGATGAGTTCAAACTTTGTGAGTTGGTGCTGAAGTTACTTTAGTGACTTTTATTATTTGGAAATCCACAAAACTACTTCTCATATGCATCTTTGCATCTGATTATGGGCTAGGGAAATGGCTCAGCTAATAAAGTGCCTGCTGCAGAATCAGAAGGACCTAAATTTCAGGAGCACCTATGTCAGTGGCCAGTCAGCCTAACAATATCAAGTAGCTTAAGCTTCAACAAGATCTTATGATCTTATCAAAAAAAGCCCCAAAAAACAAAAAAAACCCAAACAAACCAACATAGAAGGGATTGAAAGAAGGAAAGCTCTATGAGTAAAGACAGCAACTGTCAAGCTTGAATAGCTGAGGTCAACCCTTGGGTTCTTTGTATTAGAGACAGAAGAATGACTTCATACACACACACACACACACACACACACATAGGCACACACATATAATTTAAAAACACAGTTTGGAGAATAACAGTGGAAGACACCTGATATTATCCTCCAATTTCCACTGGCAAGGCCATAGATACACATTTTAACCTTCACATACATGTACACTCAAGTGAATACATGCACATATCCCTATGCCCTAAAAACAACCTACTGGGATGTTTTTTCAAAGTGTGAGACTCTTAATTTGCTCTCTGCTATATGAACCCTGGGACTTTTAGTAGGAATACCATTTTTTGTTGCCTAAAGTGAAATTACAATAGGTAGAATCATATTGTATACAGAAAAGATTAATAGAAGCACACTGTTGATAATGAACTTGAGCCCTAGTATAGGCTCATAAGAAGTATCTCCAGTCCCTTACATAATGGGAATAAATCTCAAAACTGCTTGAGGTTCTCCCTACATCTAGATACTTTTTGTTTCTTTTGCTCCACCCCCACCCCCAAGCAATGCTCAGCCTTTAGCTTTATTTTTTTTTAATTTTTAATTTTACTTTTTTTACAGTCCAACCATTGCTTCCCTCCCAGTCCCCTCTCTCACAGTTCCTCATCCCATTCTTCCTCCCCCTTGTCTCCAAAATGATGCCTGAGCACCAATCCTCTCCACTCCCTGGGGACTCATGGGTTAGTCACTTCTCCCACTGAGTTCAGATCAGGCAGCGCTCTACAGAAGCATCCATGGTCTTTTATTTCTTAAAAATATTCAGGTAAACCATATTCATGAACTGCATATTGGAAAACGTTAATATTACCCAAAAGAAAGCAAATCACAGTTAAAATTTGTATTAGTGAAAACTAATACAAATTAATTTTTTGTTTTAAAAAATATATTCATATTATAAAATCTATTTTTAAACTAGAAACCGTGTGATGATGATTGTAACATGTTGCTGATATTTAATCTCAGTAGACACATGATGAGAATTGTAGTATGCAGTTAGCTATTATACATTCATATTATTGTATTTTATAGGCATTTTTAATTGTAAAATGTGGATCCTTAAAACCCTATCATTGTGAATGGGGAATGTGCATATGTCATGGGACAGGGATTTGCATCATTGTCTTAGAGTTTTATTGCTGTGAACAGACACCATGACCAAGGAAACTCTTGTAAGGACAACACTTAATTGGAGCTGGCTGACAGGTTCAGAGATTCAGTCCATTATCATCAAGGTGGAAGCATGGCAGTGTCCAGGCAGGCATAGTTCAGGAGAATCTGAGAGTTCTACATCTTCTTTTGAATGCAAACAGGAGAAAACTGGCTCCCAGGCAGTTAGGAAGCGGGTCTTAAGGCCCACTACCACAGTGACACACCTACTCCAACAAGGCCATACCTCCTAAGAGTGCCACTCCCTGGGCCAAGAATATACAGACCATCACAATCATGAAGCTTTATAGGTAGAGGGCAGGCAGCTGCTTCTAGCCAGAGTCTGTGCACAAATCATAGACATGAGAAAGGCAAAATGAAAACAAACATTGTTTTCAAATGAGTTTAGTGTATATTTTGGTATCAACTCCTAGTATGTAGTGCATGTAATTTTTTTCTCATTTTTCTTCTTCTTTTTTTTTAAATTAAAAATACTTATGTATTTATTAGGGTAGGGCTCAGGGGACATGTTATAAGAGTCAGTTCTCTTCTTCTACCTTGTGGGTCCTGAGAATCAGTAAAACACACACACACACACACACACACACATGTACACACACAATCACATAGTGTGCTAAAGCACTGTAGAGAGCTGTTGTCCAACACTGGAAGTGGAATACTATCTCATGTTCACTGCTAGAAAAGAGGTCAAAATTCAAAGTCAAATCACTGCCACCAGTGATTGCTTCTCATTTAATGCCATCACAGACTTAGGATCTTCTTTCTGAATGGAATTAAACTTAAGTAGAATAAGAGTTTCAGGTTTTTCTCCACTATGACGACTTTATGGAAAAATGACTCCTTCTTTTCTCATGAAATGGATCTTGAAAATGTGATTTGCAATGCTGGTACCTAGTAACTATTTATGAGAAAGGTGTAAGGTTACCTATCTTATTGTATCTTTTTATAAGGCTATATAAAATTTTTGATTTGGAAAATAATAGAAAAATATTGTGATGTTTGAATATACTTAGCCCATAGGGAGTGGTACTGTTAGGGTTAAGAACTTGTAGGAGAAAGTGTCACTGTTGGTGGGCTTTGAAGCTCCACCTAGTACAGATGAGTCAGTCTTTTCTTCACTGCCATGCCTTCTGCCTTGTTGATAATGGACTGAACCTCGGAACTTGTAAGCCAGCCTCAATTAAATGTCCTTCATAAGGGTTGCCTTGGTCATGATTTCACAGCAATGGAAACCCCAACTAAGACAAATATAGTATTCAGTTCAGACGAAATAGATTATATATATACATGTAATTAGTGTATCTTTTGTTTTGTCTATTTTAGCAACAATGTTTTAAAATAATCTTATATAACCATTATAATGATCTTTACCTCTTCCGTGTTCAAACTTTTGATAAGTATATTCCTGTTGTAAGAGAATTTGAATGTTTATTTGCATTTCTTATTTAATTGAGTTGAGTTATGATATTTATAAGACATCACTTCTAATTATTATGAATTTTTCCATAATGAATTTTTCCATAGTATTGGTGACACAAGTGTATGCATGGTGGGTGGAGGGTTTGCATGTACAAATGAACACGTGAGGTAACAGGATAGCTTTGTGGAGCCAGCCGTCTCTTCCTAACTTTACTTGAGTTCTTGAAATGGAACTCAGATCACAGGTCTGCCAGGTTTGCCATACCTGCTAAGCCACCTCATTAATCATTTTCAATTATTAAAATTGTGTTTATAATTAACTGTGTGTGTGTGCCTGCCCATACTTCTGTACGTACTTGGGGGCCGTAGTTCACATGTGGAAGTCAGAAGACAACTTTTAGGAGTGGTTTCCTTTTTTCCACTTTGGGTTCTAAGGGTAAACTCAAATTATCCAGTTTGTGCTGTGAGTGCTTTATACACTGAGACATCATAGCTTAGGTTACAATTTAACTTAGATTTATTTTTTAAAAATTTGGAAGTTTGTCCCAAGGATGCTGTCATACATTTTTCTTTAATTTTCTTTGTTGCTGAATTTCCACTAGAAACAAAATTTTCAAGTGTTTCAAGGACCATTATATTAACAGTAAAATAAGAATGTGCTTACATATGAACCTGTACACTAAATAATTATGAACCAGCTTGTTCATGATTTGTATGGCTCCATACTTTGTTAAAAATTGTAGCAAAATCTGAGTGACCAGAGTGTCAGATCTTCCTGCAGAAGACAATGATGTCATGGGGTTTATAAACTTGTGCTCAACAATTTAGCAGGAAGCATGAGATAGATGGCACAGGAAGACATGGGTACATAAAATGGGGAAAAGGAGAACTGGAGAGATGGGTGAATGGTTAAGAGCACATGCTGATTTTCCAAAGGATTCAGCTTTAATTCCCAGCATCCACAAAGAGATTCATAACCATCTTTAAGTACAGTTCCAGAGTCCCTTGTTCTGGCTGCCATAGGTACTAGGTCTGCATGTGGTGCATGGATAAATCATCCATACGTATATTAAAACAATATAAGATATTTAAAGTGTGGATAGAAAATAAAATAAGGAAAAAACAGTTGACCACTACTTCTGACATATGGTGTTCAAAGTGTTGAAGTATCCAAGGAAAACTCATGTAGGAAATAAGTGAAAATTTAACTCATTGTTATTGCTTGAAAGAATGGGACATGCACTAATAGGGCCTTTCATTATAGTTGCACAAATTGGGCTTTAATTTGTGACTATTGAGAATACAGCCCCTGACCAGAGATCAATTTGTTTTTATTGAACATGATAAATAAAAACTGCACATTAAAAACTCTATGAACCTTGTGCACTTGGAAACATTCTCATCAAGTGCAAGTGCTTGCCTTATTACCCCTTGAAATTATTACCTAGATTAGTGCTTTGAACATCAGTGCTCACTATTCCTTTTTTGAATGAATACCAGTGAAGAGTTATCTTTAAAACACTCAATTTAATATAATTCTCCCAGCTAAACATATGCATAAATGAACATGTATTAAAATGCAAAATAATGAAAAATATATTTTGATCTAATAATAAATATGTTTTTTAAATACAATAGTCATTTAAATTTAAATTGATTTGAATTATGGCCTGCCAGTTTGATACCAGGTAACACTTTGAGGTCTAAGGAGATGACTTAGACTCTGGTTCAGATCCCTCAAAGAATAATTTATGCCAGTGGTAAGCTGTTTATCTCATCAACGAATAAAATGTGCAGTCAGAAAATGGTGAAGATTATAGAAAAGATAACACTCAGATCTCAGCAAAATGAATACTTTGGGTATTCCATTTGTGTTTTGATATCTGATTCACACATCATACTTTAAAATTTTTACTATTAAATAGTCAAATAAAGCCCCCTTACCCGTATCCTCATGCCCCATTATGGGAGTCAGAATAGTGGTATATTTGTTTGCATGCGGTTACCTTCTGGACCGTTGTAGTATGTTTGCCATCTGGACATAGAAAGTACTCAAGCACAGGCATTCACCACTATGATTTTGAAATGCAGTTCCTAAGGATGAGTGGAAATTATGAAACAGTGTGCTTTCAGGCAGTAGGGTCAATGTTAAAACCATCCTCATAATTAGTTGTGTGTGCAAGCTCCTGGATCCTGCTATTTAATATTTTTCCTGGACAGTAGTGAAATTGTAAAGTGTACAAAAATCAGTACATTTTCAATTTGCCATATAAAATTAAGCACTTGGTAAATACATCAAGAGAGACACTACAATAATTATATACAACCACTGCCCTATTGAAAATAGAAAACAGTATCAATATTTCATTATGTTTTTGCCCCATTAATTAACAGATAAATATCCCATTCTTTTCAACAAAATCTTTGGGTCTTTTGTTTTATATCTGTAAAACTGTATTTCTGGTAATCATTTAAAGACCTGTGGAACATCCATAGGAGAACCAATATAACACTAAAATTAGTATCCAAGATCTATTACCTCTTCAATAATAATTTAAATTTAATCCAATTTTTATTTATTATGTATATAGATTTTTGCCTGCATGTATATCTGTGCACCATGTTTATGATTTGTTCCTGTGGAGGCTAGAGGTAGGATTCATATCTTCTGGAGCTAGAGTTAGAGATGGATTTGAGCTTTCAATGTGGGTGCTCTGAGTGGAACCTCAGTCCTATGGAAGAACAAACTGTGCTCCTAACTGCTATGCCATCTTGCTGGCACCCTTAATCCAATCTTAATATTGCAAAGAGTATTAACATTTTCAGAGGATATAAAAAAATAATTCAGAAAAAAATCTATTGTAAAACAACATTCTCTTTCTTCAGTTTCTGAGGACAGGGTCTTGGTATATGTAATTGCTGGAGTCTGTTCTTTGCATTGTAGGTCCTGCTTCAGCCTCCTGAAGCTGGTATCACAGGCATGCACCACCACTGTTGTTGCTGTAATATTCTACTTAAAGGATGTCTTAGTCAGGGTTTCTATTCCTGCACAAACATCATGACCAAGATGCAAGTTGGGGAGGAAAGGGTTTATCGAGCTTACACTTCCATGCTGCTGTTCATCACCATAAGAATTCAGTACCGGAACTCAAGCAGGCCAGGAAGCAGGAGCTGATGCAGAGGTTATGGAGGGATGTAACTTACTAGGTTGCTTCCCCTGGCTTGCTCAGCCTGCTTTCTTATAGAGCCCAAGACTACCAGCCCACAGATGGTACCACACACAAGGGGCCCTCCCTCCTTGATCACTAACTGAGAAAATGCCTTACAGCTGGATCTCATGGAGGCATTTTCTCAACTGAAACTCCTTTCTCTGTGATAACTTCAGCTTGTGTCAAATTGACACACAAAACTACCTAGTACAATTGACCCCTTGTCAACTTGACACACAAACACATCACCAATAAGCCTCGACCCTTACTTCCTTATTCATCCCCAAGATCTAAATAACTTTAAAAGTCCCACAGACTTTGCAAATTCTTACATATTAACATTTAAGTCCCTTTTAAACATCCAATCTCTTAAAATTCAAAGTCTTTTAAAAATTCAAAGTCTCTTAACTGTGGGCTCCATTAAAATACCTTCTTCCTTAAGGAGGGAAAATTTATCAGGGCACAGTCACAATCAAAATCAAAATCAAACTCCAACCACCCAATGTCTGAGATCCACTCACCATCGTCTGGATTCCTCCAAGGGCTTGAGTCACTTCTCCAGCTCTGCCCTTTGTAGCACACACCTTGTCTTCTAGGTTCCAGATGCCTGTACTCCACTGCTGCTGCTGTTCTTGATGGTTATCTCATAGTGCTGGCATCTCCAAAATCCTGCTGTCTTCCACTGCAACTAGGCTTTACCAATAGCCTCTCATAGGCTCTCTTCATGGTGCCAAGCCTCAACTCCTTTGCATGACCCCTTCAGTCCTGGGCCATCAATTGCAACTGAGGCTGCACCTTCAACAATGGCCTTCTGAGGTCTCTTCCAGTGCCCAGGCCTCAGCTGCTCTTCATGACTCCATCATGCCTTCAAAACCAGTACCATCTGGGTGACTCTTAAACTTTATCAATTCCAGCCACAGCACAAGGTATAACCCTGGCTATCTCTAGAACACAGCCTCTGTGCTCTCAGAAAACATTTCTCAGAAGATTTCACCTCAATGATGCTGGTCTCTTCCCAATCACCACCAATTTCCCAACTCCAGCTAACCAGCATCAATAGTCCCAGTACTGCAATAGTTTTGCTTTAGTAGTTCTAGTATCTTGTTAATCACAGCTGATTTTTTCAGCCCCAGCTAACCAAAACCACAGAATCTTAAATCAAACTAGCAATGGCCCTGATAAGAGTCTTTAATCTTTCATCTGAAATTTCACAAGCCAGTCCTCCATCTTCTGCACTGTTCTCACCATTATCTTCCAAGCTCCTACAGAACACCCTACAGAGCTTTTAACATCCAATGACTCTTCTAGATCAAAGTTCCAAAGTCCTTCCACAGTCCTCCCCAAAACATGGTCAGGTTGTCACAGGAATACCCCACTCCTGGTACTAATTTGTCATTGAGAAAGTTTTAATGTTGTTGTATAACTATTAAAGAGAAAATTACTGTCAATTTACATCAGAAAATATTTCATCTTAATTGCTATTTTTATGAGTATTTTCCTCCTCTTGAGTTTTCTTCATTTACTTTTAAATGTCTTTATGACAAGTTTTTGTTACTTTATGTTAAAATTATTATAGAATTATTCCACTAGAATTATTCTGAAAATACTTAGGAAAATTTTAAGACACACGTTATCAAAATGGTCTCAGAAAGATTCTGTAAATCAGAATAGAAGTAGAATAAGTAAAATGATTCAATTAGTAACTTGAAAATTCTCATCACGATAAGCTTTGGGTTTTACAATTACTGTTGATTCATAGGAAACATTTTAAAGATGAATGAAAACTTGGAGATACTTTGAAACATTGAGAGAAAGGGTACACCTTAAGTATTCTGTGTTGTGTCAATCTGGTCCTCAAACTTGGCCATGATGTCAGAAATAAATACAACCACAGACCAGTGACCTTACAAACATAGATCAAAGCCCATTCCTGAAGAGCAGTAAACCAAATACAACATGAATAAGAATTGTGACTGGGTGTGGTGGCAAATTCCTTTAATCTCAGCACTCTGGAGTCAGAGGCAGGTTCATTTCTATGAGTTTGAGCCCATCCTGGTCAGCATATAAAATTCCAGAAAAGCCAATGCTACATAGTGAGACATTGTTTCAAAACAAGCACAACAATCAAAATTCCAACAAACAAAAAGGAAATATATAGCATAACCTGTTAGAACTCCCCTGCCCCCTGTACAGATGAATCACAAACAAACCAAAATATACTGAAGAATAAACCTGAATAAACGTGTGTGTGTGTGTGTGTGTGTGTGTGTGTTGGGAAAATATAATACATTTTCATATTTAAAACACTATCAGTTAGACATAGGTATGCAACCAGATAAAGTTCACCTATTAGGAAACATCTTAAAATCACATCATTATTGAAGACTGAAAGCATTTCTTAATGACTGGGAATAAAATACAGATCCTGCATTTATAAAGTCTAACATTTTTCTGGAAGCCCTAGACAGTGCAAACAGGAAAGAAATAAAAATACAGGTGGCAGGGGCTGGAGAGTGTGGGTAAGAACACTGACTGTTCTTCCAGAGGTCCTGAGTTCAAATTTCAGTGCCCACATGGTGGCTCACAACCATCTGTAAAGTTATTTGATGCCCCTTTCTGGTGTGTCTGAAGATAGCTACACTCTACTAATTAAATTAAATTTAATAAAAATAAATAGATTTAAAAAAATACAGTTGGCAAAGAAAGAAATAAAATTATTTCCATTTATAGATAATAATATATCATGTTTATTATATTGAAAAGTTATAAAACAAGAAATGACAGCTGATAAATATATTCAATGAGTTGTGGGGTTCAAAGCCAATATAAAAATCATTTGCATTCCTATATAATAAAAATGAATTATTAGGTATACAGTACTAATATAATAATAGAGACATAGATAAATGAGAACAACTAGAACACAATCACTTATGGTTAATTAATTCTGATAAGTTAAAGAATATATAAGAAATTTAGCCTCTTCCAAACTCTGTGTCAGGAAAACTGGAAAATGCCAAGCAAAAGAATGCAGCTAAATCTCTGCCTAAAGCCATGTAAAAATAACTCAAGATGACCAATGACAGAAGTGCTACAGCTGGAACTATCATGCTGAACATAGAAAACATAGCTTTAAGTCTCTGTGACCTGAGAGCAGAGAGTTGATCCTTAGATGGAACATGCAAAGGACACCAACAAAAGAAAAATGTGAATTATACTAATTGGACTATAAACTTCTATGCTTTCAAGGACATGAAGAAAATTGAGACAATTCACAAATTCAAGAGATGCCATTTTCCAACCATATATCAAAACAAGGAATGTCATTATACTGCCCTTTTTGTTGTGATTATGAATAACTGGTATTCCATGAGAATATCTTATTACTTATCAATCTGTGTATGTTTATTTTTAAATCACTTTAAAACAGTTTGATGTATGAAAATAAGTATGAATTTAATATCTTGTTACTCCAGGATTCTACCTCTCACATTCATAAATTGTCAGCAAAAATTTTTGTATACTATTCATGACTTCATATGCAATAGCAAAATCCTGGAGGAAATCCAACTGTCTATTCAAAGAACATGAGAAAAGTTCACTGTTCAATAATATATAAACATTTATTAATACATATTCAAATTGAATTTACAGATTGAAACAGTTTATTCATACTTTAGAAGTACAAAGCACATATATACATAATATATCATACAGAGTACAAACTACGTATGTCCTAATTAGGGTTTCTATTACTATGGAAAGGCACCATGACCGTTATGATAAATGAAAATGTTTTACAGTTTCAGAGGTTTAGCCCATTATCACCCTGGCGGGAAGCACAGTACTGTGGGGGCATGCATGGTGCTGGAGAAGGAGCTGAGAGTTCTACATCTTGATCTGCAGGCAGCAAAAGGAGACTGTGTGCCACATAAGGCATAGCTTAAGCATAAGAATCCTCCAGCATGTCTGCACAATGACACACTTCCTCCAACCAAGCCACACCTACTACAACAAGGCCACATCTCCCAATAGTTTACTTCCTGTGGGCAAAGCTTTCAAACACATGAGTCTGCGATGGTCATACCTATTCAAATAACAGCAATATATATAATACAGTTTTTACCTATATAGACATTGTCTGGACAGAAGCATAGTAACTAAAAAACAGTGAGACTTTTCAAACTAGTGCCACTAGCACTTCCTAAGTATTTCAAGAGCATTTCTGTGTCAAAGAGAAATGTTAATTAAGAGACTTTGACATTAGATATCTGTATGTGAGTTTGGTTTTGTTATATATTAGACTGTGGGCAATCACCTGAACTTTCTAAATCTATCTTACTTTCATTTCTGTAAAATAAAGATGAAAAGTAATGTTGACCTTCAGATACACAAATGCTGGAAATCCAGGGAACTTATTAGATAGCATCAATCTTGGCATAGGGTGGTTATAGAATCGTAACATATTATTTTTACTATGAATGCCACACAAGCATTTAAGATAATTGAATACATGACATTCTCAGAGTTCTATGAAAGACACTGTCAAGATATTCTAGTGGTGACTGACTCAATGAAAACTTCCTGGCCCTGGTTCCCTGAGAACAAGAAAGTGATAACCCTTGTTTGCACTGTGAGTAATTTCTTACTTTCTAAGTCTTTACATAAGGTTGAGGTTTGTTTCTGCTATGTTAGAGCTGAATCGGTGCTGTTTCTATAAACTCTCTCTCTTTCTCCCTCTTCATCTTCTCTCTATATATATATCTCTCTCTGTCTCTCTCTGTCTCTCTCTGTCTCTCTCTGTCTCTCTCTCTCTCAAATTAAGGAACTTTTGTTTTGTCTTGTGTTTTAGTAGGAGAGAAGATTGGAGTCACTTACAGCAATAATTTTGAGAGCTGTTGAGGAAGTCTAGGTGTGCCAGTGGGAGTAGGTCATCTATGACAAATGTCATGGTAACAACTATGAGCCTTTGGTAAGAGTGAGAAATAGATTAAAGTCAGTAAACAGGAAATTCCATATCATCTAAGGGCCCAGGAGTGACTCTACACTGTTCTCCAAATATATGCATATGAAAGGTCTAAATAATCCTAAAAACCCAAAAAATTCTGGGCATGATTAGGAAAGAAAGCAAAAATGCCATCTTAACCTTTGCATTATAAACAGCATTTCTGCCTTTAAAATATCAAGAACAGTTATAGATATTAAATCTTAAGGAAAAGACAGTAAACTGGGATTACTATGCCCAAAGTTATGACTGTTTTAACAGCTTGTTGCACGTGAACATATGCCACTCCCCCCTACATTTTCAAGAATGGCCATTTACATTGCCCTCACCACTATAAATTATTTTAATTATCATAGGCTATGATAGTCACATAATGACATTCTTTAAAAATTAGTGAATTTTTGAGGCATTATGTTTTATTTTGAAATTAGCATGTTATAATTATTACAAACTAAATATTCTCCAGTGTTGGATTTTGATATGTAATTTCCACCTAAGTTGTACATTTATGTTCTTCTGCTAGTGGCAATTAGTTTATTATAGTCTTGTTTTTATTACCAATTAAAATAATGATTTTTGCTTATAGACAACCTGGGTATTTTATAGTATGATATATGGAATTACAAAAGCTAGTTTAAAGATATCATAGTCACAAAATCCCTTTTCTCATCAACAATGTCTTTTGATAACAGACCCAGAAAGGCAGTGGAGGATGGTCTTTTGGTAAAAATGAAGAAAGTTGGAGATCTTGGCAGGTGTTGGCAGGAGGATTAGGAAATAGGTAGAAGACAGTTATGATTTCTGAGTTAGAAAGTGGACAGACTCCTTCATGAAGATCTGACTACCTCTACCTGGAGAAAGGCCCTGGCACATGTAAGTGCATTTCTATTTAGAAGTTAGTTATTGCACCCATTTTCTCATCATGTCTTCTGTGTATCATTTATTTTACTTCTAGAAATTTGCTTACAATCTAAGAAGTTAGATAGTAAAACTCAGTTTCCCCTTTAAGGCACATATCTTATAATTTCTAGGTTAGGAGAAAACCTGCTGTCTATCAAAAGGGTATATATTATCTACCACCGACCAAAACCTCTATAAAGGGCATCAGAGGGTCTCAACACACTGATATTCCTATGTTCCAAAGGAGATCCCCAACATAGAAGTCTCCCAATGTGGATGTTACAAAGAGTATTATTTACCACTGACCATGACTTAGTGACAAAGGATGCAGATGTTGATATTCAAATTTCTCAAGGAGTATTGGGAGTCAAAAGGCCTTTCATTTTCTTTCTACCTAGTATCTCCTATATATCACCTTTCAAGTAATATCCTGCAATTCAAGGAGTATGGACCATTTAATCTTATTAGGAAGGACAGATGTCATTCTTTTGGATCTACTTCCTCCTGTGTAGGATTATAGCACACCCATGGATAGATGCACTCCTTGCTAAGGATTGTGGTCCACTGCCTTGCAAAAGATTGCTTCTGGATTCAAAGGTCCTGGAAGATGTTCTGTACTTCTGATGAAATTGTCTAGAATTTCTTGATGTT
Source organism: Rhynchomys soricoides (assembly GCA_019843965.1). NCBI lineage: Eukaryota > Metazoa > Chordata > Mammalia > Rodentia > Muridae > Rhynchomys > Rhynchomys soricoides. The sequence goes on along the minus strand of JADRCH010000305.1, from coordinate 5,072,002 downwards.
TCATCATTTGGAAGTGGAATTTTTGGATTCTGGAAAGAATGAACTTTGCTATTATGTTGAGAAGCCAAGTTTCATATGTAAACACTTAGAATATAGTGACCATAGAGTCCCAAGACCAGAAAATCCAAGCAAAATTCAAGTTAAAGCTCTAGCAGCCAGATTATAATTGGGACCATGACCCTGGCTATGTTTCTTGAAGTATACCCTAGCTTATAATTATAAAGGCCATTCTCTATTGTTTATAAATTGTTCACATTAGCACAACAAGTAATGTTTAGGTTTTTTTTGCTTTGAGACAAGGTTAGTAGTGCAGTCCTAGTTAGCCTAGTACTCACTATCTAGAACTAGCCTGGAACTCACAGAAAATCTCTTGCCTTTATCTACAGAGTGCTGGGATTATAGATGTGTGCCACCGCACTCAAAGGCTGCAATTTGCTATTCTAAAAGGTAATTTAAAGTTAACTGATTGTCTAATATGCCTCTAGTTGGTGATTCAAGGGAGGAGGTTTTGGCATATATGGCTCCAGTACTGAAGGAAACCAAAGTGGTCATGTATTTGTGGGGTTTTATAACGTGACTTCATGATGAATAAACCTATTCTAGGAGATTTTAGATTCCAGCCAAAATTAATTGTCTTCCCTTTATTATGATAGGAGTGATATGCATAGAAACCTGAAGAGTCCTTTGTTCTAAGTGATGTATTCCTCTGTGATGATGGTAATAGATACTGGAAGCTGGATTAGGCTACTTGGAAACAGGCCTGATAGAAAGGTAGACTTGTATGCCTAACCCATAAGATTATTGAGAGATAATGATTCCTCAGAAGAGCACAAGCAAAGTAAATATTAAGCCAAGGAAAAAAAGAAATATATCTGGAGCTTGGTTTGAGGGAGCTTGGTTCCTGGAATTGAGGAAATCTTTGTGTCCAGTTCAGTCTGGGCCTTGTATCCAGTGAAGGTATTTTTCCTCTAATTAGATCAATTGAGTAGGTCAATTCAGTAATCACCATTGTTGGGACAATACCAGTCTAGAACACAAATTACCAATTGCTGAAAAATTATACATTGGATTAAAAGATTAGAATGAATTTACAAGGTCTGTGGGTCACAAGAGATTGGGGAGATAGGAGTGATGTGATGGTACAATTACTCAATTAGCTCGACTTTGCTATCAGAAGAAATAGTGAAAGCTTGGCCTTAGTAATGCCTTGAAAAGGTGATAGAAGGCATATTTAAACATGGCAAATTGATATGTTCCTATTGTCCAGTGATATCATGGAGATCGCTTGGGACTTGAGACCCATAGGAGTAAGGAGAATATACTGAAAATTGGACAAAAAAGAAAAGCAGTGTAGTTTGGTCGTGAGGAGAAATACAATGGATCACACAGTGATGGGAATTTTCTTAATCATCCATAATAGTAGAGATGATGAATAGAGTTGGATTCATATTTACAGGCAGGTAGATTCATCTTGACAGAGGAGTAGAGCACCTTAAAAGGTAACCTTGATCACTCACTGTTCCAAGGTCATCAAGAGAATAAGTCTAGCAGAGACAGGCAGGTTTCTGAGTTCGAGGCCAGCCTGGTTTACAGAGTGAGTTCCAGGACAGTTAGGGCTATAGAGAGAAACCCTGTCTCAGGTAAAAAAAAAAAAAAAAAAAAAAAAAAAACCACACACACACACACACACAGAGAATAAGTCTAAATGTAGCACTTTGAAACGTGGCCTATAGATGTATGAAGGGTTGTCTTTAGAATCATGTTTGGAAAGAATCCCAGGTTCTCAGCTGATTCCAGCCCTGGGACGAATTCTCTCATATCTCACCTTGAACACTTTAGGTGAGGATCTTTTAATCTGTACTCATTTATTTAACTACAAATATACTGGAATTTGAAAGTAGTTTGTGAACTTAATAAGACTTAATAACGAATGGAAGATAGGTTTTGAAAAGCAACTGAGATCTGGAATCAGAATCTTTTATGGCTATTGGTCAGAGATGCCATGAGTATGTTAGAGCCTTTTTAATGTGTCAGTATTCCTAAATACTGTGTCCATTAATGTTCTTTGAATAGTCTCTGTGATATCTGGCCAAAGTGCTCAGTTCCCTGTTAAGTCCAGCGTGGCTCTTTTTGCTTTATCACTCTCCTGTGGAGTTTTTCTGTTGGGTGTTTGACTCTATGTATGTAAGCAGTTAAAAATGAGTGTTTTCCTGTTGAAGTCAGTCCAAAGCTCTTTAGGGATACTTTTGAGGAGGCAGGACAAGTTCCTTGGCTTCTTTACCTTTTTCATCTATTAGTTGTACCATCTATTGGAATAGGTCAAGGATTTCCTAATCAAATGACATTCGTTGGAAACAATGGGGACATTTTCTTCTTTAACAACCCTCCTTTTATAGACTCTTCACTGGGTAGAGTTCAGTGCCTGAAGTTTTTGCAGGGTCTTTGATCATATGGATAGGTATCTTACCAGAATAGAAAGACCATTTAAAGGCACCTTACTCTCTTCTGGGACCTGCCTTGTGCTTGGGGGTAAGTGTCAAGGAAAAAATATTGCCTCATCTCTTTGGCCTTTTATATTTATTGACTTTGGTCTCTGTGTCCCATTGTTAAACACCCAGGAGATCAGAAGCAAAGGAAACAAGAAAATTGAGTTCTAGCTTTTATATAGCATTTAGATAAAGCTTAGTGACTGAGCATCTCTAGCTCTCAGGCGTATGCTCACTTTAAATCACATACACAACATCAGATTGCCTTGATGACCTAAAATCATTGTCAGGTTGATTTGTGTTTTATGGTTTTGATGTTTTTATAACAAATTAAATTATTTCTTACTGCTAAGCAATCCTTGGGTCTTACAGTATGAAACTAGCTTAATCCTCTTCTCTGCATGACAATATAATGTATGGTGGGACATTTTAGTTCTAGCTAGTAATATAGATGATTACTGAGGTTTTCAAGCAAAAACTGATATTCAACTCTTAAGTCTCTTTTATTTTTTTTTTATTTTTTTATTTATTTATTTATTTTTTTACTGTTACTGAAAAATTTCCTTTTTGAAAAATTTATGGCTGGTTAATTTGAATTTTATGAGGTTTTTCACTCTCTTTTGTTGACATTTTATAAACATGTTTCAGGTTTTGAAGACAGGCACTAACTTCAGCAGTTAAATATTTGAGGGGTTACTGATTTGTAAGCCCAGTGCTTCTGCTAATTTGGAGGTGGACTTTTGGCATGTCCTCCTGCCTCTTGTTTCCTTAATCCTACACTGAAATGCTCCTTTGTGAGGTCTCTAAGCTCCTGTCTGTCCTTTCTGATTCCTTTGTGCTCAATGACCCAGGCACACCTTTTGAATATGTAAATGACTTTGCATGTATCTGTTGTTTCTCATCCCTTGGGTTTTTCCTATTCATCCTTCAATAAAAAACCTGGAATCTCAAAGCTAGGGCTTTTGAAGTCTCATTCATTCACTAAAGTGAAAACAAAGCTGTAGCAAATTGTTGAGAACTACTGTTTTAAGTTTTATTTTTTAACGTTTCAGTTTCCTTGCTCTAACTTTAGGAAATGATAGAGAACAGTCACATTGCAAATCTCATGGGAGCTGAAAAATACTACCCAATACTGGGTTACAAGTGTATCTATTTGGTAGCTCTTCCTACTTTTTAAATAAAGCTTGAGATTTTGTCCTTGGTGTTGAGGAAGAGTGTGATGAATGTATTGAACTGTCTGTCTAGTAAGAGTTTAAATGTTTTGTAGAAACACAGGCTCCGAATAATTAACGTTGCTTACCACTCAGTGATTGAAATGGAATAACCCTTGGCAGTCTGTTTGTAATAAACAACAAAGCGCATTTTAATTAAATTTTTATTGGGAAAACCTATCTCCAAGAATTTACATGGAGGCAAAACTAAAGTCTTAAAATTAGTTAGTTTAGTGATTATTTTTTCCTGATGAAAATATGTGTTTTACATTTAAGCAATTCCGTATGTAGTTTTAAGAGGATGATATAAATCTTTCCATATATATGATATTGTATATATGGAGACAATTGTAGATTTTTTTCCCTACAGCTGCATAGCAATCTTTTAGTATAGCATAAAGCATAGCCCAGAAAATAAATAATTATAGTCCTAAACCTCAAAGATTTTTTTATAATCTGGGTTTGAATAATAAATAAGGGAGGGGAGGCGATGCAGGTGAGAGGGAGTGAAGGGAGCCAAGGTTGAAGTGCGGAAGGGGGTGTGGTAGAAACTGACAAGCACAGTCCTCACGGAAGGAAGTCACAAAAAGAATGAGCTAAATCTTTAAACATATGGGTTTGAAAGATCATCCAACAAAACTAGTTTGATAAAATCATAAATTTACCTTTAAAGATAATAAAAACAAAGTGGTCTCTTCATTTTGAAAGGCTCCATGACTGGATATCCCAAGCAGGAGCCCAGTCCTCAGGTGCTTGTTTATCTTGGGCTTGAACTCTTCCCTCATTTCCTCCTTTCCAATAATACTGCACTAAAGTGAATCTCTGATTAATATTTAAATGTGCATGGGGAGCAATAAGTAACCTAATCAGAGGAAATAATTAACAAGTCACCTCATTCTCATTCCTACAAGAAAGCATGTGTCGTGTCTTGATTACCACAATATCATTCCCTTTGACCTCTTTTCTCAGCCACGGCCTAAGAAAGCTTCTGCTTGAACAGTCTCAGTGACATTTTATTACAACTTGGAAATATCTTCTGAATGTGCTGCTTACACCCTCATTCCCCTCTACCCTAGTTTTTTTTTTTTTTTTTTTTTTTTTCTCTTATAGTATTAAGAAGTCACCCGTAGGGATTATTTGTCATCTCCTGGTAAATTTTGTGGTAGAATTCAAAGAGAGAGTTTCCTAACTTAGGTTCAAACAAGGGAAATAAGATTGCTGTTACTGGTGGAAAAGAAAATAAAAAGCTTTTATGTAGTGCTTAAAATGTGTAGTATATCCTTCCATGTTAATGGAAGGTGACAGTTGAGCTTCGATGTTGAGTAGAATCATTTTATTTGAGTTGAAAATTTATGTGATTATAAGAAAATATGCACACACATGTATTATATAAAGATGTTTATTTGACTGCATAGGATATATAATATTTACTCACATATTAGGAATCATAGATTATAATAGGCACACATATACAAATCTGTCTGTTTATATTCCTGTCCACATTGGATATAGTCTCTAGTTCTGTGTTCTGTCACTAGAAAGTAGTGTGGGAAAGGGGGAAAGGCTTTATGTTCAAATTACTAGGGATAAAACTCTGGGCCTCACATGTTCTAAGCCAGTATTCTATCCTTGAGCTGCATTACTTGCTTTAAATTTTAATTAAAACATAACACAGGTTTGCTATTAAAAACTTGAGATTGGAATAATTTTGTTTTGCTTTTATTTTTATTTTTTGAGATGGGCTTTAGCAATGTAATCCAGGCTAGCCTATAACTCTTGATCCTCATGTCTCAGATTCCTGGCTTGAAAAAATCATGCCCAGTCTTATATGTAGCTATTTCTAAGCAAAAACCAACACATTAACAGAAAGTTAAAATTATTATTTGCAGATTAACATAACAAAACAAGCCTGTTGAAAAAAAAATTTAAGATCAATCACAGAATGCCAGTGGGGGGGGGAGGGTATATGACCAAGTGGTAGAGAAGTTGTATTGAGTGCCTAAGATCCTAAGTTTTGTTGCCAGAAATGCAAGGAAGAAAATTTTAAAATAAAAATAATAATAAAAAAGTGACCAATGTTTTACTGAGTGACATGCTGGTGTCATACTAGTGTGAAAATATTAATTTAAAAATTAATACTAAAGGAAGTAGATATTTTAAAATTCAGCACAAATAATGTATATTTAAAATTGTTTATAGACTCTGGAGAGAGGACTTAACAGTTAAGAGGACCCTTGGGTTTAGTTCCAGCACTCACATAGCAACTCACAGCTGCTTGTAATTCCAGTTCTAGGAGATCCATTCTTCTCCATCATCCTCTTCTGGCTCTCCTTGAGCTCCTAAACACACATGGTGCCCTAAACTCAAATACACATATGCATAGAAAGAAGAAATTCACGAAAAACCTTTAAAAGTATGGACAGAATGTAGTATTAATGATCACATACACAAAGGATAAGCAATAATAGTGAGTGGTTGAATGGTTGATGTTCATTGTAATCATTAACTAATAGCAGTGATTGCTCCAGAGAAGATTGCTTAGAGAAGAAGTTTATTACTTACATTTGAATGTTCTAACAGACCATGCTGGTCCCAGAAGTTTGTATTAGTTGCAAGCTCTGATCAGAAATAATTTATACTTTTCACTTGTCACACTAACTAGATATTATTTTACTTGATAGTTTCCTTTTGAATCTTATTGTAGATCACTTGGTCAATAGCAGTGATTTCAGAGATCTATGAATACAGTAAAACACAAGAAATGTATTTTAAATGTAAATTGTTGTATCAAGTGTTCATTGTAGGGGCTGAGAGATGGTTTTGTCAGATGGATGTTTGAGACCTGAGTTCAGAGCCAAGCACAACATAAAAGGTGTGTGTGTAAGAGCATGTCTCTCATGAAGCCAGAAACAAAAAGAACCCAAACCTGGCTGGCCTGCCAGCCTATTCTAATCAGCAAGATCCATATCAATGAGGGTACTGCCTGAAAAACAGAGTAGGTAAAGAAAACACCAGATATCTGCCTCTAGCTTCCATAAGAACACACACATGCACACATATCTTCATGGGAAGTAGGGTATTGTCACAAGCATCTCCGTATTATCCAATGTCCCCCTTGGTCACAGTTGGTGTCAAAACTCCTTTTTGACAACCAGTGATATAATTTGATGTTTTTCCTAGTATATCATACAAATTTTGGTTGATTTTTGTTTTACATGTCAATGTGAAGCAGAATTATAGCATGTGTGTATGATTAAAATATTTCCCCTGGAATTTAATAGTTTTGATAGCGTTAAAGAACATAGCCTTTGCCACTAAAAGAGCTCTTCTGAGTTATAGCTTCCTGCAGATGCTATAAAGGAATCATTGTATCCTCAAGCCAGTATATATGACTATGTATTTCTTCTCCCTGCTCTTTGTCCAAGATGTGTACATATATAATATAAATATATAAATATAAATATAGACTCAGGAAATCCCAATTCTGTGGTTCATAGAATTTTTCTGAAAATATTTTGGATTATTTAAATAATTTATTTCCACAGCCATACATTCAAAATATTATTAGGTATATACTGAACAAGCTATTTTACTATATTATGGATCTCAGTAGTGAGTAAAAGTAAGGAGTAAGAAACATTCCCATGGACTTTGCCTATAATGATACAGGCAACAAAATAGGAAAACATTAATAGGAGATGTTTCATATGGGCTGCCTCCAGTTGCTAGAGATATTTCATTAGGATGTAGTCTCACAATAGATTAATAAAGTCTTTATCGAGTATAATATAGATACAGAAAAGCCATAAGCATATAGGTTGATAAACTTTCACAACTCTACACACCCAAGTATCTGACAATTAGGATTTAAATGTAGAGGTATGAATGTCCTTTAAGGACTTCTATGAATATGTATTTGGGAGTAATTATTGACAAGATTTAGCTAATAATCTGAAACCATTGCATGTAGAGAGCAAAGAATAAATGTGCTAGCTGAATCTAACAGTGCTCATGAGAAATAACACATATTTTAGTGTCCTATCATGCGTAGATTTGAAAATCTGCCTTATAAGTTCTCATAATGCATGATGATCACGTTGTAGTTGTTAATTTTTTAATTAAAACCATGTCATTATAAAATATGTATTTTAGGGACTGGAGAGATTGATCACGGGTTAAGAACATTGCTCTTCAAGTGGAACAAAGTTTGATTCCCAGAACCCACATGGAGGCTCATAACCATCTATAACTCTAGTCCCAAGGGATCCAACACCCATTTCTGGTCTTCTCATTCTACATTCCTTCATGAACAACTGTTATCATTTCAAAACCATCTCTGGTACCCAAGAAAACATGGGATTGTACCACTTAACACCACTTCCTCTAATCCAGAAACTAACTTCTCCAAGCTGCCCTTGGCCATTTTGTTAACCTAAAAGGAAGAGTATGTATGTATGTTCTGCATTTGTATCATGATGGAAGAATGTGTAATAAAAAGGTGTTGTAGGGGGAAGAACTACGCACTCCACAAGTGAGGTATACAGCTATGTTTTGCTGTAGAGCAATTGCTGTGATGAATATTTGGATTTGTTTTTAAAACAACAGTGTTTTAAGCATCTGGGATTTCTAGAGAAGAGTCCAACAGCAAATTGAGCTCCTCTGGGGGATGCATGCTCATGGGGATGAGAAAGATGGAGAAAGAAGTTGTAGAGTAAAAGTGGAGTCAACATGATTTTACATAGAAGCCGTTGAAAGAAGTTAACCAGTGCAATTTCAAGAGAAGGTAACAGTGCAGACTTTGCTATCCCACCTTCTCTGTGGACACCTCTAAGTCCCCACATCGTAATTCATTTGTCATCCTGAAAGCGGGCTGTCAGAATTGTACAAGTTTTCAATCCCAGAAAACTATGTGAGCAACTGAAAACACTTTAGCTTTATACTTCTTACTTTTGACTCATTTCCATTTTAACACAGCAATGGAGTGGGAGGGTGCTGGGGATAAAGCCAGAACGTCGCTGGTACAGTGTTCGCCTAGTGCTCAGTCCTGATTTGTGCTCGGTCCTGATTTGTGCTCGGTCCTGATTTGTGCTC